>UXUI01007251.1:7533-21896 GCA_900576705.1 Enterobius vermicularis | reverse complement strand
AAAAAAAAAAAAATTTAGCAGCCTTGAGATACGGTAAATTAGCAAATCCTTTCAGCCTTTCTAGTATAACCTAATCTAACAGCCCAAAAAGATATGATGCCTACAATTCAAACCAGCAAAGACAAAAATTTTTCAGTACCACTGTCATAACAGCGTTTTTCAACAACTCGGTCTCGCCTTCTGCCTCCCAAATCTAAATAACTTCGAATAGAAGACTAATTTTTCCTCTCAAAGCTACCATCATTCCCAGTTCTCCTCCCAACAGGAAGATCATTTTCTTAACAGAAACAACTTACACTGTCTCTTCGTGTAAGGAAAAGTGATTTACAACAAACCTCACTGTCAACAGCCACATATCTTCTTCACACTGCCACTCTATTCCTACTTGCTCCCAAATTCAAACCAGCTAAAGACAGGAAAAAAATTATCCTCTCCAAAAATAAAAAATAAGGTGGCAAGATGTGATTATCTCAGTCTCAAACCAATGAGCAATTTCGGGAAAAAACCCGCACCCTAAAGAACTCGATTTAAAATGCCCCAAATGTTATACAGAATATAGTGAGAAATAAACACCTGTGACAAACTACAAAAGATTAAAAAACGAAGAAAATACAAGGCGTCAACTATACAAGTAGAGGATACTAGGGCATCTTGAACAATATAAAAGAAAAAAATAGAAAAAATAATTTTTTCAAAAAAAAAAACCCAACTTCAAAAGAGAATGTTTTTTGGAAGACACCATGCACCAAGTACAAATGCTGCTATATCAATTTACTTTTTCAAACTTCAGGAGGAGGAGGAGCATTATATCGTGGAAGTGAACAAGAGTAATCTTTTGTATGAATATCACACTCTTCAATCTCCTCAAGCCTTCCAAGATCGCTCGCGATAACTTCGCCAGTTCCATAGCCTAAAGAATTTTTTTATCAATAACAAAAAACATCGAAAAACTTTAGTTACAAGTGAACAACTAAGTTTAACTTTGTACATAATCAGTTTAAAGTGCACTAAAGAAAACTTACAGTTTTATACTAAAACAAAACTAAACAACTGAAGAACAACGACCAGGCGTTTATACCAAAAAAAGTTAATTAAAGAGCAGTGGACCTGCAAAGACGTATGCTTCAATTTTGAATTTTGAACAGAGCGACTACGAAACACATCGCAAAATTTGAATTCAAAGCACACAACTTTGTAGATTCACTAACTTAGCGTTGACCTAATCTTTATCAAGTGAGAAGAACCGCATGAAAGCGTGAGAAACCTTTTTTCGAAGATTATGTCACGGTATTCGCGCAACAATGAAACTAAGGAGAGAATGCTCAGAAGTAACTGTCGCTTAAACAAAGCTGAGATCAAAAGAACTGACTCATAAACCAATCATTTAAATCGCTTTTCTTCTAAATGCATAGAAGGAATAGAAAAGATTACCATGCGCACTAGACCCACGAAGTATAACATTGTTAGAGCTGGAGCAAGAAGAAGCAGTTAAAGATATAAGTGAACAAGGACGTCGTGAGCCATCTCCCCAATCACGATTCCGTAATACCACTGACTAAAACAATTATTTAGTCCTTCAAATTCTACTGTTGAAAAGAATAAACTGAACGACAAAACATTAATATTCACTTCAAACTTCATAAACACCACAAGTAAAAGTCAAATGATACCGTCGGAAGCGGAGCTAAAGGAAAAATAGAAGCAGGAAGACTTCCAATTCCCATATTTGCTTTCTCAAGTAAACTATCCTCTCGACTTTTAATCGCTTGCTTCCACAAGAGACTGCGGATATCGTGGACCCATAAATCACGGATACAAGGAGACTGAGTCTGTAAAAGTCTTTGTTTTGCGTAAATAGGAGAAAAGAAGAAACGGTTAAAATAGAAACCTCCATGACGTAGGTGAAAGAAGCAGTTTGTTTGCGGAACCAAAGTTCAAATTTGGTTTTCGACGTTTTCACCATTTCGGTAAGCCCACAATCTGTCATCTGTAATTAAAAGAAAACAGTGACAAAATTAAAAAATAATATAAAGAATTGCACCATGAGTTAATAAACCCAAAGTTTTCCAGCTTTCTGCCCACAATTTATAAAAGACGCATAATCACCTGAATACTGGCTTTATATCTCAACTCATCGTAAGACCTTCCTAAGTGATCCTTGCGAAGACGAGGCTTCGTTATTACGACAGAATTTGTGAATAAAAAAACGCTACGCATCCTCTTCTTCGCATACAAGCCACGTTTCTCAGTAACACACATCGTGTCATTTCTCAGCAAAGCACCTTGCTCTCTAGAATAATTACAACAGATAAAACCTGTAAGCAGAAAACAACCACTTAACTCAATTAATTTGGCTTCTGTGCGTAACAGGAAATGAGACATAAAAAATATCTATCTGCTCAGAAAAAGTACCGAAGGTTTAAATCACATCCGGTTATCCTCTCCATTGCTAGGAGATTTGCCCCATGACGGATTTGGAAACTAACAACATTCACAGCTTTATGCAAAACTTCCAAAATCTCCTTAAAAAATGTCAAATTATAGCGCGCCACTTAAATTTTTCTCACAAAATTTATTTTCACAAAAAAAGTGATTAGTTTCGTCACTAAAGTCATGACCAAATGATTTGAATTTTTAGCTAACCAACCATCCTATTGGGTGAAGCTGCGTTCAGTAACTGCTGAAGTGCAAGTGTATATTTGCCTATTCTTTCAATTGGACGAACTAACAGATTCGTAACATCCTTGGAACCCTGGAAAAAGATATGCAAAAAAAGCGTTGCAGTACAATTATAACAACAACTTAATTGGCATTTATCTCCCTGTAAATACGAGCCTCAAAACCGAAATCAAACTGCATAGTAAACGTACCTTCACTGAGGAGAAGAAAGAGCCACCACTTTCACGCATTAACGCATCTGCTTTCGGCTTATTCTTTGCGTAAAGCGAATATAAGTTGAATGACATAGCATGCTCGACAAATAAGCTGCCTACTGTCAATGACAATGAATCTTCAGTAGGGCGGAACCTGAATAAAACGACAGCCCTTATAAAATCCCACAAATAGCTGAACCACCAGTACTTCTCAATAGGAAATTAAAGCATAGCAATAGAATTTATGCAAAGAAATCTTTAAGTTGAGAAACCTGTCCACAAGGTAAAGTAAAACCAGGCAGAGAAAAACAATTAGCCGAACTTTAGAGACTCGAATTCACATCATATCATCATTTGAATAATTGCAAAGTATTTAGCACAGAAAAGAAAGATGTCTTTGGACAATACCCCTTCAAAAAACCCAGTCACCTGAGTCTCGATATCAGTTGAGGAAGAAAAACGTGAGCGTGAAACTGAAACAGCTTTTCAATGTTACCGAAAAGCTGCGACTTTTTACCACGTAAAGTTGCAGGCAGATCATCACGAGTCATTTCCGGGATGAAATCCTACAAATATTTAATATCTCAACCAATGATTATTCGCAAGTTGGAAAACAACAAGTTAAAAAGTCAAACAAACCAAGCTAGCCGCAACTCAAAACAAAATACTACAGATATAGCGTGATAAATACCTGAACAACACTACGGAGCGACTTGACATAATCGATCTCACTGTCCAACAAGTCGCGAATAACTGTACATTCGATGCGAAAATTGGCATTACTTGTCTTTGATGGATTTAAAGCGTTACGAATATACTCAATTTGTTCAGACCGCAGAGGAATATCAAAGACTACAACCAAAAATATTACATTAAAATGAAATTCGCAATCCAAGACAACGTCATCAGAATATGCATAATTATCAGCAAAATAAAACATTTAAAAGAATTGGTCCTCGTATAACAGAGTCACCAAGCTAAATTTTAAAAATTAATTATGTGAGCCAAATGTGGATCTAATACAAACCAGAATGAGTTAAAGGAACATTGGAGTAGATGACCTCCGATGAATAAGACGTGTCGTCAGTCACAGTTTGCGAGGAGCTAGCGACAGAGAATCTGTCCTGAAATACTGAACTTTAATAAAGTTTAGGATTGAAACCATACAAATGTCAAAGTAAAAATTAAAAAAAAGAAAAAAAAGAGCTAATAAGTATTTCAAAGAAAAACTATTCATGGTAACAAAAAGTAATTAAGAGCTCTATTAACCTGATCAATCGGAAATATTCGAGAAAGAGTCGGACGTGTTTTATAAGTGGATGAAAAGCGAGCAGAACCAGGACGGGCACCACCATTGACAAGAAATGGATTTGGCAGTCGCGAAGGAAATCCACTAACCGAACGCCGCTGTCCCAACCTTTTGATCAGAGTATTAGATGACATACAAGTGATGACCTGAATATAAGTGTTATCGTATTTATAACTGCAATTTCATTTGAAGCGAATATAATTTTCACCTTATCAGTCAAATCAAGCGTTAAAGGTGCCCCCCCAATTGCACACTCATCAATGCTTAACCGCTCGTCGACTCTGGGCAAAGAGGACCACGAATTACGCCGCCACCGTATTCCACTTTCCTCATCACAACTCATTTCCTGAAGAACTAGCTTCATTATCTAGACTAAGAAGAAAAAAAATTTGCTGAGCTCCTCAGAACCAAAATACACAACTAATTAGATGTACTAAATCAACAAGAGTATCTCGCAACTAGATAACAGGAGAAAAATGTCAAGCTCCGCATCAAAATTATTCAATTGGTTTTTTAATCTGTTTCAGGTTATCCTCGCTAATCCGATTCAGTTGTTCAAACTGTGTACAACTAAAACAAAAATTTTCAAAAACTTTCGCTTCTACTGCACTGACGTGCCAAAATTCACCAAAATCGTCTTACTCGTTCAAACCTAACTATTTAATGGTGAACAACTCTACATAAAATTAACCAATACAGGATTGCACGACAAGAGAAATTCTGTTAACTCTTTGTATACAACAGACTTCAGGACCTAACTAACAAAGTCATTAGAAGATCAAATAACATTTCTTTTTTTTCTTTTACTTGACCCAGGAATAAATAAAGACAAAAATGTAACTTAGAAGCTAAAATTTGAAATTTCTGAAAGTCTTAAGACTGAAGATTTTACCACCCATAAATAACTGAACTTTCTACTCTAGCAAATGAAATGAAAGACAGTAAGCTTAAAAAAAATAAGAACCCTCACAAGACGCAATAAACCAGCGCAATCACGGGTCTGTACCTGAAAGTCCGACTTGAGGTCTCTGCTAAACAACTAAGCAAAAACTTCGTCAATGCTTAATCTTTACTAAGCTACCTTTACAGAGCACGGCTAAATGAATAATTTGAAAAATTGGGTTACCTAAATCAATGGGATTAGAGTTGAACCCACGTACTCCTACCAAGCAAAGAGCCCTAAACCAACCCCTTGAGGTTACACTCTACTCAATCTTCACAAAAAAAAAAATGATTTTTAAAGCTACTTATAAATGACACGTCCTACTGTAACTCCTTATGGAAGTGTAACATCTTTAGAACAAAAAAACTCGTAAAAGAAAAGAAATCAAGTAATAACAATAAAAAATTAACCAAGGCAGCTAATGACCACTGTTTGATATCGACAGAAGTCAATTCTTTCACATTGATTAAAAAATATGTTAGCCCAAAGACTTTACTGAACGCCTCATGTTCTTCCCTAACCTCCTTATTTCAATTTATCTTCACTCAGTTATCCCTAATCTATCAAAAAATGTACCACTTCTCCTACACTCGTCTTGAAATCACACCTTTACCTTCAAAACATGTACTTAGACAGAAAAAGCACCAACTTTATAACTTTCCTAACCAAAATCATTACTGAAACTATACTACTAATTATAGAACTTTATCTACTGAATAAAACTGACTCCAAGCTAGCCCCTCTGTGGCCATTTGATCATTGACCAACTGCCTAATAAAGTAATCTAACCGTAAAAAACAGAAACTACATTAAAGATCAATATCACAAAAAAACTGTTCCTCCACATCACATACCCCTTTGCTTTCCAAAAAAGCCTTTTTTTCAAAACATTCTGAAAAAGGATTCAGTTATCACAGTTACGTAGACCCCCTGAAAACTAACCTCTGCTCCGTCATAGTCTGATCCATTAGATTTTGATATTGGAATTTCATATTGCGTTGGAGCTGGACTAGAACATCTGGCTTCAAAAATATCCGAATTTGAATCTCCTTCAATTTCGTCAGTAACGCCATTCAACTGATTGGAACTTACGCGCTCCGAAAGTGAACTAATCGAGCTCGACAATCCCCTAACCGGACCATTTTCTGAATTTTAACAAGCAAATAGACAAATGTATTTTTAAAAAAATCTCTATTTACACGCGAACACTGGCTCAACAACATTTTCCACTTTCTCAGCACTAAATGCTTCTAGGCTTTTTCCTTAGAATTTCCAAGTCCCTCTAAATTAACCAAAAACATCACAAACTACATGGTTAAGCAAAAAAATTCAACATTATAATGAAAATAGAACTACCAGAAACTGGAGAGATCGCAGAAGAGTGTGATGCATCTGTAGCATCTGAAGCAGTTGAGATTCCTAAAGCTGTCGACAATACTAACTTGGTCTCAGATGAATTGGGAAAGTCGGCTACGCCAGTTGTCAAAGGTCGCGGATAACACGGCTGCTCGAAAGGCAATAACATATCAACGCAATGATCATTATTTGGTGAGATCAATGACGCCGCAGAATGATTATTTGAAGACGGCAACGATGTAAACGAAGATGACAAGCTGGCTGAGTTGAACAGTAAAGACAGCCTATCCTCTAAGCCCAACTGAAGGTCTGTAGTAGCACTTTCTCCGTTAGAACCAAAAGCCTGTTGGCCGTTGCCTTTCTCATTCATTGAAACAGACGACTGCTTTCGAGACAAATCTTTAACGTTCAACGCTGCTTCACTTTGGGCAAACTCAAGTCTACTCTCCCTACTGTCAAGAGAGGACCAGTTTTCAAGTTCCGGTCCCAAATTTGAATCTCCAGAAATTTTACGCACGGAGGCCACAATGTCATCCATCAGACTAACCACCTCTTTTGAAACCTAAAAGCTGATTATCAGAAAAGAAATAACAAAGACAAGTTTGTGTCTTAATCACTTACTCCTTCTTCTAAAGTTCCTTTTGCCAAACTACGCTTCAGTACTTTCAACGACCCCATAGGAAATGACGAAACTAGCCCGTCTACTTCTGCTTGATTGTCCCCCTTTTTAGCGAATAAAAGAGCCCAATCATAAGCCTAAAACTTAAGAAATACTGGGCAAACCCCATAAAATACTTAGATGACATAACAGCCACAAAAGCAGGCATAACAGGAAACACAAGAATAATTTTAAAATCTTCTGCCTTCGTAATGAGATAAACAAAATAGTGGCTGACCAGTTCACCCATACAAACTTTAACATTTGCCGTCTTCTAATAGGAAATCTTAAAAGCTTATTTACAAACAATTAACCGACCTTATCCACTGCTTTGCGTGCCTCTACAGCTTGCACCGATACACTAAATATTTCATCAGCGTGAGTGCGAAATCCATTAAGAGCGACGGAAAAACTGTCTACTTCCTTCTGAAGATTTACCGGATCTATTTCCACAACATTAAACCCTTCTTCCAATCGCTGCTGCATCTTCTCGTTCCTTAGGATTGCCTCAGATAAACTGCATTCAACTCGCTCTCGAATTTTCTTCGCTCGTTCAAACTATATTATCACTATGCGGTGTGAAAATAAGCGCAGATACAGTACCAGAATCTTAAAAAACTCGAGAAACTTACTTGAGCTGTAAGACGATTTATGTTGAAAGTTTTAACGCCTACAATTCTTTCCATTTCATGAAGATCGACTGTAAGTAACATAGAGATCTGGAACAATAAGCCTACTAGAAATCCACTATTAGTAAGAAAAAATCCTGACATAAAGTGAGGAAAAATAAATGAAGAAGACTGCTTCTACTCTGTCAACTTCTGACTTTCTTATCTAGGAGTGCAACGTACGCTTTTTTTGTAATCTAAGAATTCTACTGCGTAGCGCGCAGCTTCAAGTGACTTTTGCCGTTTCTTTATCGTAGCGTCACTCTTTTTAATCACATCAATAACCTCATTAAAAGCTTTCGCGGCCTGTTCGACTGCTTTTCTAAAAAACCAGAAAGTACTGGAGGATAATAACCAAATTACGCTAAATAAAACTGAATAAAGTTTAGCGTTTAGCGGAAATACTACCTGAAAAGCAGCAAAAGCATAGTTTGATCTTATTAATGGAATGTGACTACAGAAAATTCAAACTTGAAAAGATCTTTGCACCAAATTACAGCAAAAAAAAATTGCGATAAAGATGGGATTAATGCAACCTGTACAAACACGGGTCACAAGACTCCAGCAGAGGAAATTTGTGTAACAATTCATCACAAACTTTACTTCCTTCTCTGATCAAACTTCCGCGATCACCATCTGCCTCAAGAGCGCTCCAGCGATTCTTCAAGCTAAAAATGCTTTTTAAGCTAAGAGCGAGATAAGTGATTTAGTAAAAAACCCCTCACCCACTTTTTTGATGTTTTAAAAAACCTCTCAATTGAAAAAAAAAAAGCATTAGAAACAAAAAAGGAAACGAAAAGAGTGGAGTTTTCTTAAACTACTTGTCTCTTCGCAACACAGCAAATCATCCTGTCTTAACTACATTATTTCCTCTTCAAATACAAGACTTAATGGAATCTGAAATTTTTTTAAAGCGCCTTAATGTTAAAAAAAAGTCTAAACAAATCTAATGAATTAGGACGTCCACATCGTAAACAAAACGGTAATCAAACAAACGATTAATGAGTAACATCAATTTTAACAAACTCGGCTTCTTTATTGCAGATTTCCTCGTACATATTAGTGTGCGCATTGTTTACTGTCATACATCGCCTCAATTCATCATGTAACTTCATATAAACCTTTGCAATCCGATGCGTTTTATTCAAGAATTCTTCCAATTTCTAAAAATTTGTTTAAAGGATAGATCGTGTAATGTCAGAAGGGCTTAACACGAAAAAGCCCACAAAACTCTATCCCCTTTCCTCCTTCACAATATTCCTTTAAATTTTAATTTTGTATAAATTGAGAGAGAAAGAAAAGCCTGTAAACAAACATATCGCATAAGAAAAAACTGCTTCGCAACTTCCAAGTTAATGGTACCCTCCAGCTTTGTTGAATAACAGTCGCCATTCAAATACTGCCTCAATGATGGCACAGAATCAACAAATATAGTCTAAAAGAAACCAAAATTTATCTACAGTCATATGTAAAGGAATTCTCCCACAATTTTAGTCTAAAAGTCCCCTACTAAAGATAAAGTTTTTTAACGCACTTTACCTTTGAAAAAACTGTTAATGAAATAGAAAAGATACTTTGAAGACAAAACTGCATGAAAATAAAAGCATAATGATTCATAAAACTAGCTAGTTTCGTAGAAGACGTTGAAAGCACTAAAAAACTTTCCGAGGCCAAGAGAGAAGAAATAGAAAAAATGCAGAAGGACAGAATAAAGCCACGAAATAATAGCAGCTAAAATAAGCTAAGACTGCAAAGAAGCAAATAAGGGTTTTATCAAAAAAGCCTGCTTAAAAACTGATAGAAATGAAAATGATCAAGTTTAATAAACGAAACAAACTTCTTGCGCAAAAGGTATTTTATAATCTACTCATAACCACAAAGAGAATGAAAACCAAATTTTTAAACTTCTGCATACTCAAATAGTGAACCATTTTGAGTTATATCTGGTGAGAAATGAAAATTCGAAAGCTAAAAAGATAAGGCGATTACAACTTGCCAGTGAAAATATGAACCTTAAAATTTTGTAGTCTGAAAGAATAGTCTTTATAAATCGACTTTTTGTAATACGTGTTGTAAAAAATTTCAATTTAAACATGAGTTGGAAATATTAAAACACTAAAGAGAAAAGACAATGAGTCTGTCTATCTGAAAATAAACTAAAAACATACTCATGGCAAATCATAAGTTGGTATTTCTTACCCATAATACGTGAGGAAATAAAAATAAATCTTGTGTTTGTAACGCATGTGTAATAGCGCGTAAAATGCATGTTACCACATTTCTGATTAAAACTAAAGCCTCATTACCATCCTCAACAACTAAAGAGAATTTCTTTACAACACATATTGTACCGGTCAGTAAAGTAGCAAAATCGTTCGACAAGAAGAGCCTAATTCAAACAAGTTCCCCGGTACTTAGAGTCACATGGCAACCTAAAGACGATTTTTCTTCAAGTTTACTTAGACAACGTTTAGAAGAAACAACATAAATCACATAGCAAAAGAGATTGCACCGGGCGAAGTGTGATAAAATCACAAAAATGGCGCTCCAATGAAGCACAAACAGGGAATTTGTTATAACATTAAAAAGCAAACAAAAGGATTTTTACAAACAAACATTTACCACATTACCCAGCACAAAATTTATGACTTAAACAAAAAAACAGGATTTCAATCACAATAAGGCTCTGCTAACTGAATGCAATATTTTCAAAAGCAGTTGATTGCACAAAACAGCTATCAAAAAATCCCTCCTTTGAACCACAAAACAAAAAAATAGAAATAAAACTAATTACAAACATATCAAAAAGACTATACAACGTCACTTCTTTTCAATTAAAAACGATTAAAATTGGAATAACTGATGTCATTCATAATGAAAGCTCCCATAACAAGACAGTTAATGAGTTTCTATTAACAAAAATGTAGAAAGAAATAACTTCACCAAAAGAAAGAATGAAAATTCATTCAAAATGATTATAAATGCTAATGTATAATGCGAATACACTTACAACAGGTTCAAACAGCAATGGAGCACCTCTAGCCCAAATAAAGCTATGAAATTATATATATAAAAAAACTTGCCTGAATACCACATTCAGAGAGATCTTTAGTCAATGATGAATGAACTTCGTCGAGGAACTTAATGCCCACCCAATAAACACGTTCAACCAGATTATGATATGTGATCTGCAAAATAAACTACAATATTTCTTACAGCCTATAGCTAATGCTAGATTCAAAGAAAGCAGCTGCGAAGTCAAAGACACAACTGGACATGAAAAAATAATAAAAACTACAAAAAAAACGTCTAAAAAAGCAAAGAATAAATCCTACATGTTATTACCAAATTTAGCTGCATTTGAAAAATACTTCCTCTCCCCGCCCCTTTAAAAATGAAATTCGCCATAAAACTCTCCACTAGCCAAATAAGATTTTTACTACTTAGAATAATAGAGCAAAAGCAACAAGCATATTCCCGCTATCCTCACCAAAATTGCAACCCCAAATCCAACTAATGAATACCCCTTAGAGAGAACCCCTAACAAGAAATAACACTTGGCGAGAAATAACTTTCGGACTGCATCTCCAGCATTCGCGTATGTACAAAACTCTTATGGAGGATGCACTTTCCAGTAAACCGAACTAAGACTGATTTACTTTTCTTTCATTTACACAAGCTTCTTCACCAAATAGTCTTTATTGTCCGCGTACAGTAACGATTATGCTCTATTACTGTGCAATAAAGAAAAAGTACAATTTTAAATACATGTCCTTGCCACAGAAACTCACTATAATACGTAAAATATCTCATTTCGTTGTTTTCTTAACACCATTTTCTTGCTGTTTTAAAAACCCTCAACAAACGCTTTACTTCTCCTATAATGACAAGGCTTTCTAAATTTAGGATTAATTTAGTATTTTCTTGTCAACCTAATGTAGAGATATCCAGTCATTCAAAACTCCTAACTTTCTCGGAAGGTGTCAATCATTTTTCCCTGAACAATGATTTTATTTACGAAACAGCATTGTAATCATTTGAAACTCTGAAGCTACCCTTCGATTGTATAAACACAAAATTGCAAAAAAACTTCAGTTTGTGAAACCAATAGCGGCTAGTTAATTAATTTAAATCTATCTCATATCACCACTACAAAATAACAGACTTCAAAGCCCTAAACAAATTGTGTTTTTTGGAAGACAAGTTATGAAGATCTGTAGCAATGCTCGGTAGCATGCTTTGAATGTAAAGTTTCTGTAGAATTGGAAAATCATAAAATAAAAATAAATAGCGACATTTTCTGAAATTCTTAACAGAATATAGACGCAGCGTTTTCACAGCAAAAGAAAAATGACTTTAAAAGAACTTTTTTGATTAAACTTTTTTTCGCTCCAACTTTACAACAAACGTCCTGGATTTACAAAAAATGATACAACTTCTGATCTAGGGAAGTCTAAAACGGTAAACTCGTTTTTCAATGACGAAACTATCTTTGAAAACCCGTTGAATAAATCAAGTAAAAGATGGAACAAATTCTAATACCAAAAAAGGTAGAGAAGTAAAATACTTTGGCTCCCAAAACAAAAAGGAAGATCAGAGAAGTAAGTTACAGACTATTCTTTCAAATTTTTAACTCAAGTAAGTATAAACAGTATCTAAAACTTCGTGGAATTACTCCGTATGTTTTCGCTTACTAAGTTTACAAGTATATTAGACGTAGTGAAAAGAAAAGTATGAGAAACGGTCGACAAACAAGTTCCAAAAACCAATGAAATAAGAGGACTTCTTTCTTCTTAAAAATTTCAAGGTAGCATCGCAGGAATTGAAATTTTAGTGACAAAACTGACCGAGAAGTAATCTCGAACTAAACTAAAACTGATAATACTATAGATTAGAAAACAAATCAAAAACCCTACTCCAAAATTAGTAAATACTAATCGAAAAAAAAAAAAAACAGATTTTGAATTTTAAAAAGAGAAAAAAAAACAGAAAATTGGAAGCGGGAATAAAATTTTAAGACGGAACATTACGCAAACAAAAAGTGACAACCGTATAAGCTTCACAAACAATAATTTCATAGTAAAACAATGTCAACTTACATTCAAAGAGCAAATTGCTGTGGAGGCAGAGAGGATACTGCTTGAGGATGTGTAACTTTGAGCATCAATGATTATAACTAATCTACACGGTGGTTGAGATCTGAAACAAATAAACTCTCCGCAAAGTAGACATTTTAAAAGTTATGTCCAAATTGAAAGCTTTCGTAAGTGAAAAGTCCATCAAAAACCTGCACCCACACTTGTCAGCTAAAAACTGAATCTTAATTTTAAATTCATCGAATATCAATAATAAAGCCCTCAAAGACTGTAAGATGAATAGACATCAGTAATCTCATGCTAATTACCTCCAGAAGAAACAGAAACATAATAGTGGGAAAAGTATGGTTGCACAATCATTATTGTTCTATACAATTCTCAAAAAATAAGTAAAGGAAAAGAACAAAAAATGGTGCTTTCGAAATTGATTCTCCAAAAAATATTACCTGTAATAAAGAGAATGGGCAGCAAATAATAAAGGAGGAATAGCATCATATGGAAAACCAGCACAGAGACTTAACTCAACAAATACACAATGTGACTGTGATTCGCAGCGAATACCTGAAGAATATATTTACAAAACCTATGCTCTTTCCGTTCCGCAATGAGTGGCAGAAACAAATTTAAAAACTATTAGACGACTCCAGCTACGCAAAACAAAGTATATACGACGAGCAACAAGAGTAGCTCCGAAAACTAATCCAGCAAACAAGTCCCAAGTTATGCAAAATTAGAAAAAAAGAAAAAAAAAGAAAATAAACTTGAGGAAAAATTGCCAGCTAGATATGATTATATTCCAAATAAACCCTATCTTTCAACAACCACTCTAGAAAAAATATATAACAGTGAACTCTCAAAACTTGCCGCCTAATTCATTGACAACCAGCAAAGAGCTTAACGGTTTAAAAGCAAAAAAGGAAAAAACTAATTCTGTAAAGTAAGGGCGTATAGGAAAGAAAATCGATTCATAGATAAACGAATGAATGAACAAATAAATAAATATAATGCTACCGCTGCTACAGTAAAAGAAAGATATACCAGTGTGACTAAGAAAAATTAGCGATATTAACGTTTAGCCATACGAAGCAAATTTATATTTTTACAGTTTAGATAGGTAAACTTCAAAGTTTTTAAACGCCCTATCACACAGCAGAAAAAAGTAACTGACGCAATTAATTTTCGTATGATTAACCTATGGTGGGAATAGAACTTGTAACTGCAAACATGAAGCCGCAATCAAGATGCTACTATTCAGAAAAAATGAAAATGGAAAAACATACCATGTATTTGGAATAAGCTGTGAGGTTCCACACCATTCAGTAGAGGTCTAACATCTGTAAACTGTCTACTAAAAATCCTCATCGATAACCATTTGTGCTGCCTGTAACTAACAACACCAGTGTTTCATATATACAAAAAAGGATAATAAATGACACAACGGCATAAATTTAAAATATAAC
>UXUI01007250.1:49719-64050 GCA_900576705.1 Enterobius vermicularis | reverse complement strand
TTATTCAATGCCAAAACAGGAAAATATACAAAACCATTGTGACGTAAGGAATATTTTCTAATATAGAAAAACAACAACGCGCCAGACGTCTGCAAAGTTAAACTTTAGCCGCTACTCAAACGAAAATAACTTTTTATAGTAGACTTAACATCTGCAACTAGATTTACAATCCGTCGAGTTAGTTAAAGTCTGCAACTCCACCGAGAAATTTATAGCATTATTTCAGTCAAGAGCCTATCAATTAGCAACTGCTGCACATCTCGAAAAATCAAAAAACAACGACTACAATCTTCTGCTGCAGCGAATAGCCCAATATATTTAATTCACGTTCACTTTACTGATAATACACTTATTAAGCTACCATTCAAGCCGTATAATCACCTTAGCCTCATGCTACTACAGCTAAGAAGTTCCCGTCTGATGCAACAATAAGTATTCGCTTTTTTTCCTTATATAATCCAAAATTGACCGATTTTTTATGATCAAATTCTGTTGCATGGACAAGAGGACTATTCTCAGAATTCTCATTACAAACTATGAAAGCAATTCCAGCTGCAGAAGAAGCAGTTCGGTTACGAAAGTCAACATTTATAGGAATAAAAATGTTCTTCCCACCCCAGTTAACAAAATTAGAATAATACATTAAGTGTAATGAGAGTGAATCAAACAAACTTTCTGATACTTCCTTCGCTGCCATTTCATAGTCCTTGTTGACCAAGACAGTCGTTGTCTAAAAAAATGCAACTAATTTAGATAAAAGGGTTTACAAGAAGAAATGATGACGATAAAAAGCTCCAATCGGCTCTAGCCTGTGTATAAAAAGCATCTGCGGAAAAACTAATTAAAAAACTAACGTCTTTTACTGACCTTATAATCAGTTCTAGGAACGCTTCCTTTCTTCAGAAGCGCGAGGTTCGTTAGCGAATGAAGCACAAAAATCTTTTGTATATTGTCGCCTCCTAAGATATAAAAAGCAATTGCAATGAGGAAAAAAAGCATATATTTCATAGACCTTCACAAAGCCATAGAGAGGTTTGTACCAATAAACAAACACCAAATCAAGGAATACACGAAGTCCTTAGAGCAGTTTTCATTGTGATCAAAATGGTCTCTTCGTTTGCCCAAGTTTAACAATCTGAAAGGATGACCAACCGAAAGCCATCACGCCGCTTTTGGTGTGTGGTATTTTGAAAAGGTGACCTATCTCGTGTAAGACAGCACCATAAAAACTTGCAACAACTCCTCCAACTGTGTGGGCAACTTTGAGAGACCCATCTTCCTCCTAAGGTTAAACGTCAGAAAGGAAAAATTACAGCGGGAAGAAAGATTTAACCACACTAAGACACCAAAAAAACCTTTTTCACAAATCGCGGGACAGATCTAGATTGACACTCTTCGAAAATCTCGGTAGAATTAAAAGTAGAATATAATTCCGATATGGACCGTGGAAGAAAGTGTATAGCGTTTGATTTAATTAAAGACACATCAAGAAACGTTTCAAAACACTCCTAAAATAAAAGGATTATCATGGGGAAAACTACACTCAAAAATAAGATAGCCAAAACACCAATGGATAAAACACCTTTTCATAAGGGTCAGATACATAAGGTAAGACAAAGGATAAATATCGAATAAAGTCAACATCTCGAACTCCCAGCATTTTCAGACACTGACTCACATATCGGGCAATATGTCGATCAGCACTTAGTTCACAAAAAGACTTATTCACCTTAAGAAACGCATGCGGTGGCAGCCTGGAGTCTAGCTCATCGGTTATGGGGCCTGAAAAATTTCAAATGCAACTATGTGAATGTTATAACAGAAGAAGGAACAAAAAGGCAGCAGAGAATATATGCATACAAAGCTAACCCGATAAATATATAACCGCTCCCCCAGAATACGTTCGCATTTCATTAGGAACTCCTAAAGAACTAAAGAAATAAAAGTCGAGCAACTCCTGCTATTCAATACGTTGATGCTTACTTACATTACAGTAGTTAACAACTGAACAGAAGCACTCTTACAAAAATAAATGATGTGAGTCAGTGAGAAACCTTGAAAACGAGTATCTTCTTACCTACAGATACAGCCTGCCATCCATAATCAATTTCAAATGATGCAGTGGACCCTCGATCTGGACGCTTCAGTCCTCTTTTAAATCGCAGCATTTCCACCGCTATGGCTGCCTGTGACACAAGTGCAGCAATTTTAATGGCTTGAATATCTGATGACATGCTTAAAACAGCCACTTACTGGAAATGCTAGAGTACTCAAAAATTTCTTAGTTTTTGGCTGAAAAAGCTGCTTCTAGCATAAAAGTGCTTACATCGCAGACTCGTCAACATCGCTCGGAACTACAATTAACAACCGAACTTTAGGCCTCTCATAAGTATAACCATTATTAACATAAGTAGTGTCCGACAATTTCAAGCTGCCACCAGCCTTCGGAAATATTTTATACATGACAAACTTTGAATTGCTCTAAATAATAACAGTGACACATCACTATTAGTACCTTATTCGCTATCCCGGCTCATCCTACTTCTATCTTACTTAATCTTTTAAAAGTACACGTACCTTGTCACAATACAAATAAGTACCAGACCCTTCTTTAGCGTATCGTTTAGCATCCTCCAAAGCCCGGGGGTCGTTTGATCGGACCACCGTCAGAGTGGGTACCACGATTATTTCGCCAACCATATTACCACCGTCTAACCCAGCCGTTCATCTCTGAAACTGATAATCACGGTTCCAAACAACACCACAGTTTTGTGATAAGACTCATTTAAGCACAGCATATGAGGATCAGGCTTTGTAATTACGTAACTGACCAAAAGCACCTTAATGGAACCATGAAGGACGTGAGCAGCTGTATACTTCAACAGCACCAACATACTTTCTCCACCGCGAACTGCACAACAGTTTAAAAAAGAAAATCAAGTTTTATCATTTATATATGTCGTCTCGAACCACAGTCGGTTTCGCGACAAAGACTTATAGTTTTTGGCAAAATTCCACGGTAAAATTGCTCAGGCTTTATTTTCCCGGTATACGTATGTGAAAATGGGTAGCGTTTTAACCAATTTTTTCTCTTCACTTGGGAGGTTCTAATGAGATGGATGAGACATGAGTATGTTCTAGGTGCAGAGAGAAAAGAAGAGACAGTTTTGTAAGTTTGGATTTTCAAGGTTTAATTGACTGCTGTCTAGGCCGTTGTATCGAATCCGTCAGGAGTTATTCCCAATAAACTTTTAAGAGTCCAGAAATCATCACTTGAGCTCCATGAAGAGAAGAGGGTGTTGTTTACTCGTTTTTCTTGAAAACCTGTATTTAGAACCATCAGTTGTAGAAATTACTGCAGAGAAACTCCTTGATGTCCATGGTCATAAATACAACTAAGGGATCAGAAAGTCAGTTAGAAAGTAGGTATCCGTTTTTAAGTTGGAAACTGCACGGCAGATGCAAAAAAATACTTTTTCCGGATTTTACTGACTAGCGTCGTCTGCTGCACAAGGTATTTCGTTAATGCTTATTTCTTCTGTGAAGTTGAGGTTGTTTGTTGAGGTTAAGGAGCAATTTCAATACACAGAGTGGAAATTTTATTGTTCTTTCCGCCCTTTTTCCGTTGCTCTCTCATTTTTCTCTGTCTGCCTATTCGTCTTCTACGGTTAGGAACAAAAAGTAGCGGAAAAGTTGAATCAGATATCGTATACGCCTGGGTAACCAAGAGGAACTTTGTTAAATGCAGCTCATTACCTCCCTTTCAAACCTCACCTTGAACAGTGATAAATTAACCGAAATTTGATTAACACTGTTCTGCCAACGTTCTTTAGAATTTGTGCATTGAGACATGTTGAAGTAACACTGAATATGATGGATATACTTTAAAAAATCGGACTGTCTGTAGTAAAAAGCATAAGTTTCAAAGTATTTTGAAATATAAATTTCAGCAAGGATTTTGGTCGGGCATAGGGAATTAAAAAATTTTTTGGAAAGTTGTGAAGGACAGTAATCAGTACTTAATAGTATTTAAGAAGATTGTTTCAGAAAAAATTTCCTAATAAAGAAAAGTACCGGGAAAAGGAAAATTTGTTTTGGGATTGTACATCACTTCTGAGCAGTCGCTTTTGGCTATTAAAAGCAGAGGAGTCTGAATTTTCAAAGCATCCTGTTTATCAACAGGAAAAGAAGAGAAGTACCGTGGAATGTAATTAAAAATTTGTTTGATCTTTCTTTGGATCGGATGTTTCACATTTCCTTCATTTTATAATGTGTGATTCACCAAATTCATTGGTTTGAGTAGAGATGATCGCTGGTTTTTTGGAAATGAAAAGGTAGTTCACAGTTTGCTGGCTTAAAGAATAAACTTTTACATTCTGTTTTTTTTATTGTGCGGCATAACATATTTACTAATCTATAACATTTTCACCAGATTTCCAAGCGAAATATATTGGCTATGAACTGCAAGAGTAACTGTGGAGCTGGTGTTGCATACTGCCGCGTAAAACACATCCATGGCATTCCTTTATAAAGATCTTTTGTAGCAAACTTCCTGGGCAATTGCGAAAATGTTACATTTAAATCAAGGTTTTTGCTTAATGCTGCTCAAAAAAAGTAAACTTATGATTACATATAGTGTGTATAACACAAACGTTTTAGCCTCAAATTTAAACGCATAACCTTATTATATGCGCTAAATAAGGAAAAATGCGAGTGCTTGCCCTCTAATGCATTTGTGATGTTTGTGATTGTGAAAGGGGTGGAACAGAAAATTAAAAATTCCAAAAGTTTTTGAATTTTTAGAACGTTCTTGATTAGAAGGAAGTGTGCATTGTGCAAAGACTCTGTCATGGTCAGCTACTTGTTAGTGCTCTTCAAAAGTGTGTGAGGAGCAACTGTTCCCAAGAGGTTTATTTAGCTTTCAATGATATTAGATACCTTACTAGAATCAGGATACAGTTAACTGTCAAAGAGATATTCACTTTCTTTACTATTTGAAGGGAAAATCATAAAGTACTTTTGTTTTAAAATTCTTAAGTGCTTGTAAGTGTACCTCAAAAATAAATTGTTGATGATGCTGGTACGTCAGATATTGTTACAGATTGATCGTCGCGATTCCGGGAGCAATTTTTCAATACCTCTTCAAAAGTCTCTTTTCGCCAATTACAGAAGCGTACTTTCAACACATCACTTTGGTCCGCCTCAAGTGATCTCGCTCTTTTAATTGAGTTTTTTAAAAGAGGTAAAATGACTCGTAAGTGTAAAAGAATTTTGATATGGGTCTATATTTTGTAAAGAAACTGTTTAGTGTTTTTCTAAAGTATAACTATTATAACTGCAAATATTGAACAAGCAGTTTTGCTGTAGTTGAAATATTTTTTAAGGTAAAGGCACTTTAAAAAGTTTCCAGTATACTACCATACAATATAAAAATCTTCTTTACTTTTCAGAACTTATTAATTATATCTTAGACGGAAAATAATTGTCGGCCACTTTGGCGAACAGAAGATGTACCAAGAGCTTTTAAAAAAAGGTAAAAGGCAACTGTGCCCCAATAAATTTATTTCACTTTTACGCTCCTAAACTTGAAAAAAACTCAAGGTTTTCTAAGCATCTCTTAGCTGTTAATGATTTCTGCATTACTGTTACACCCCTTAGCTTTGTATTTGGCTTCCGATGGGCTGGTGTTTCTCAAGAAAATTGGACGGAAGTGGGTGAGACGCCATATAACAGGATACACTATAGTTCCGAACAATTGAGTTATGACGGCTACTATGGGGAAGGAAGTTATAGCGAGTCTGACACTTGGGGTTGTTCTTTGCCAAATCGAGTGTAACAGATGCCAAATTTTTGTCGTGAAGATCGAATTCTTTATCTTGAGGGTTGTTTCAAAGCTCCTCTCTTTTTTGTTGTTCTTTTAGCAATTCTCGGTAAAATTATATCCTTATGTGTTCTGTTAATTTCTGTTTTTTGATACATCAACGCTTTCAAAAGTTAGAATTTTTAATGAACAGAATTTCTTGGAATTGGCATTTGATTCTTTCTAATAAATTTCTGTAGAAAAGCCAATCTATAATCACTGTTTTTTACACCAGAATGTTCAAAAATTTCCTATTTTTCAAGAAATCTTAAGGTAAGAGACAGAAAGAAAATCCTAAAAGTTTAAAATTTTCTTGTTCCCAATACAATAACCTTTTTCTCACTAATATTTTACTGAGTTTTGTTGGAGGAGTGACACAGCTTGATATCTCAGATACTGTGCTTATAAAAATACAAATAACTAACATTAGCATGCTTCTCAGTGGAACTGTTGTTGGTGGTTGCCCCGACCAGTTTATATGAGGAGAATTAAGCTGACCTTATACCCACACTTTTTGAACTTTAAGTTTTGTCGGTGGTTGGGAAAAGCTGTCATTATAGCTGGATAAAATTTTAGGATTTGTCATAGTAAACCGTTTTGGATATCTGCAGTCATATTCGCTTATCTATTTTAATGATCGATAGTTGTTTTAAAAAAAAAGCAAAAATAATATAGTAATTCCAAAATTGGTCTCAGCGATCGGTTGGCTTGATTTTAATCCTTCTAAAAACTCTAAAGAGAGCTTCTGGTGTGGAGCTAGAGAACTTAAAAAGCGTTTGCGGATAGCTAGTTGAACGTGCATAGTAAAGGAATCTTATAATTTAAATTTATTACAAATAAACTCCAAGTTTACAAACACGCTAAACAAATATATTTGTACAGCTCTAAAATCATGACCTTATGCAAATGTCGTTCACCGCAGTAGCTAGTCGTTTGATCACACTACTAAAAAAAAACATAAGCTGCTCACAATGCTTCTTCAAGACTCTAAATAGCCAGCGCTAAAACCCACATTCTTTCCAAATCTATTTAAGATTAGCCAGTGCTGTACTGAACATGGTCCTACATTTCAGATCTCTCTTTCAGGTAGTTTTTGCAGTCCCTGAAAAAGCAGCTTTAATGAACTCCAGTTCAATATACTTGACCTTCGTAAATCATACGCGACAATTTTTTCAAAAAATTGAGAGTATTTTTGTGACTTACACTCTATAAAAAAACAGAATTGTGAAAATTGAAAAAAACAGAGATATTCTTGTACCTCTCCCATATAAGAATCTAACGGTGAAATAAATATCCGCGAATGTTCGCTGATTTCCACACCTTTTGCGCTTAGCCAACGCTTCTGCTCAGCTCGCAGGTCTTGCAGACAGGTGCTCAAACAGTCTTTTTTAGCAACTTCGGCATTCTTCAGCGGACTGAACTCTTTGTGACGAGAAACCTCCCATAAATAAAAGTTACTATAAATTTAATTAATTTAATTGTGATGAAGAGAGGTAAAAAGTAAAAAAAAAAATTACAATAAGCTTTGGATAAAATTTTTCCTGTTACATACATTTCACAAACATGAAAATGACACGCATACAAGTTCAGCACCAATTTTTTAAGATTACAAATGTAGTTTTTAAATTGAAAGTAACATTAAAAAAATGATATTACTTTGAATATTCCAGGACATCAGTTAAGAACAATTCTAGTTTAAAGCCGTTCGGTGAAGACGGCTTCACAATTTTTTCTCCATCGTAGTATGGTATCTTTTTCAACGCCCTGTGATATGGAAGGCAAAAATTGCTAGAGCACACTAAAGCAATGTATTGAAACCTATGAGAACCGGTAAAAGTTGTTAGAAAACTAATTTATTACAGTTTTTAATACAATATTTATTCTCGTTTTCTATTTCTACTGGAATATTACGTGACAGACAGCAGTGAACAAAACCTTCTTAAAGTATCTAAGTCACAGTAAGAAACGTTCTGTTTTTATCTACACCACAGACTTTGAGCCACTTGTTTTTATAGTCTAAGTACTGTATAATAACATACAAAAAAATTAAGCTTGGTTGACATTGGAAAAGTCTAAAGAAACCTTTTTCAAGAAAGTTTATTGAGAACATATGGTTAGCTATGTTGCCGGCACAGAATTCTAGACGACCATCAGCGGTCTTTCTACAAGCATATTCTTTTTGAATTTCGCTGTACTCAGCTAAACGTACTTTTTTGTCTTCGAGACAAAAAACGCCTACAGATTCATCAGGGTCAACTTTCTCGACAACCTAAATGTCGACTTCTTCTCATATACCATAGAAAATCTGTACCAAAAAACGCCAAGTAGTTTTAATATAAACTAAAAGAAATATAGATGCAAATAGTTAAATTGATAAGATATCTATCGGTTATTTTGCTAATCTATTAATCAAGTGAAACAGACAAGTCTCAGTAACCAATTAAAAAAATAGTTAGAGTAGATGTCAATAAAAATTTATTAACTACTGATTACGAAGCCGATACTGATATTTTCTTGACTCATTTTTGAGTTTGCTTAAATGCTTCCTCACCTTTGCAGCACAATCTGCATTTTTTTCTATGCAGAAACCAATATAATACGGGTCAGCGACTCTGCAGAGAATATTGTCAACGCAATAAACGTGAACATACTTGATACCATTGCTTTTCATCGATTCCATATAAGGAGCTAATGCTGCATACAAACCGCCGTTTCCGTCTAATAATGTACATGTCGTTATAGAAATCTTAGCGGTTGGAAGATCGTCAACAGCAAAAAGTAAGAAGAAAAGAAGTATTAAAAAAAGTTTTCAGGATGAAATTAATCTGGCATACTCGGCGCCATCGCTAATTTGGCTTTGTCTGCAAGTATAAAGTTTCCGTTTTTGTCAAAACAAGGCATCTGATTCTGCATAAATATGTGAACATTCTTTAGTGATATTCCAAATTTTGAAACATTCTTCTCCAAATAAGACCAGGTGTCGTCGTATGTAGAAGCACTTGTCATTACATACCTAAAGCTCTTAGTTGACTCACATATATAATATATCGTAAAAAAACACGATTTTCAACTGGATTCTTTATACGGTTATGCCAAAAATGTAATATGAGGTTCTTTATTCAAAACTTACTTAAAAATCGACTTTTGAAAACAAAAAAAAGTAGTTTGTTAGAAATACCATGGAATAATAGGCGATGATCCTGGATACTTCTGCAGAGCAAGATTTTGAAGACGAGAAATTCGACAAGCTTGCAGTGCAAAAAGGGTGTCGCACTCAGTGTCGATTCCCAACGAAAGAACACCCTTAGGCTGAGAAGCACCCAGTCGAGTTGCCTGGCCGCCAGCGAGTACAAGAGCAGCCACCTCACCAAAAGCAATGGCTTTCAAACCTAGTTAGCAGTTCCTCAATCGTCTACTTTATACTAACGGTGAATACAATCAAGAAATATCTCATACTATTTTTACCCGACTACTGTTATCGTTCACAAGAAAAAAATGCTTAAACCTAAAGCTCTTTACCTTTTTCCCAATACTTCTCAAGCTCTTCAGCAGGCAGTTTATAAGATACAATGTGGCGATCAACTGGAATAGGTCTAAGATTTACAAAACCCTAAAAAACGATCTAATTTGATGTTTGAGTACACGTTAAATCTAACGAAGCGCGCTGCATAAGTTAGTAATATTATTTTAAAAAAATTTTTGGTTCTACAACACTTATTTCATTTCTGTTAATTGATTAAGTATAATTTACAAGAAAAAAAAATTTTTTTTCAATAATTAAAAATTTACCTGATTTGTAATGGAATTTTCAAAAGCAGATATGGCGGAATCAACTTGAAAACTTTTACACTGCTCCACAAAACGTCGGCGTTCTTCAGCACTAAGTGTTTTCCAGGACTTTAAAAGAAATGAACGTTCCTCGAAGAAACCTAATAATAACTCCAAAAATTATCATAAATTGAAAGCAAGCATGTTTTATTTTAAAATTTTGCACAACTTTTCTAATAACATTTACAAATTTATTAATATAAAAAATTTAGCTAACAGATTTTTTTTTGTCAAAACAATGCACACCTTCGGTTGCTTTAATTACATCTGTAAGAACAGCGTTGACTTCTTCCATTTAAATTAACCGTAAGAATAGAAAGAACGATTACAAATGGTCGTAAGCTAAAAAAAATTTCTGTCAAGTGCTCGTCAAAACAAAATAATTAGAAGCTGTACTTTATAGTATTAAGGAAAGTTGGTTATCTTTTTTTAATTATAAGTGTAGACTAAATTATGTAAAAGTTATCTTATCTTACTCATATTCATACTTCAAACTTACAGATGTATATAGACAGAGAACAGAAAATGAATAGTAAATCAAACTAACAGTTGCCAAATCCAAACAATGAATGACTGTGAACCACAAGCCGATACGTCCATTGTAGATCGTTTTAGCTGTAGACTGAACTATGTTGTTTACTAAAGTACATCATTTTATCACATAATACTGATAATTTCTAGACTTTCTAAATAAGCAATTTTTTATTTATTCTTCAAGGCGTAAGACTTTATTTTTGCTCTATAATAATGGGAAACTTTATTTGATTGATTAACTGATACCCGAAAATTGCATTATCATCACAGTGGTATGACGTCGTTTTCAGTTATGCTAAAAAACAGTTGGTGAAATCTGCAGCTAAAATAAAATAGATGTTTATATATGTTTATATATAAACGAAAAAAAAATTGGAATATAAACTGTTTATGGATATATGTTTGTAGCACACTAATCATGAATATTTGTTTATTTGTTTTTTTAATCGTTGTTTTGAAGGTATAGCAATTTCTTTTTTTAGCAAGCTGAAAAACTTAATAATTTTTCTACACTTTTCACTAAAATTGATAGCGGTAGAGTACATCTAAAATTCAAAAAAAATATTTCTGAACTGCTGTTTTTTGTCTTGATAGATGTACCGTACCGTTTTTATCATCAGGTTCGCTTTAGATGTAGCAAAAAAAAAAAAAAAAAGTTTGCTTTAAATGACAGTATTGGTTTTAAAACCATTGTTTTCAGAAATCTTTTTTTTTTTTTTGTATTAGTGTATAGTTTGTAAAAGTCTATATAAAATCTGAGTCATCAATTAAAAAAAGAACGGGTAGGTAATTTTAATTGCAAAATTTAGAACCAGTTTATAACTTTGAATGCAACGAAATATTTGATTTAAAATGCAAAAAGTTTGTTCAATTTGATATGTTTAGAATTTTTTAAAGATTAGTTAATACTTTTCAGGTAAAAAAGTTATTTTAGCCTATAGTCTTTTCTTTAGTATTACAAATTTTCAAATAACACCTTGCCGCTAAACTGTCAATTGTTAAACTATAGCTATTAATCGGTTGAGAGCAAAAAAATAAAGTTTAAAAAATTTAATCGTATCATTTTTAAACTAAAATTTGTTTATTAATTTATAATTTTTTTTTTACATTTAAACGCCAGTATTCTATAGTCAAAAAATAACGCAAAAAAAAAAAAAGCAAAAGAATAAAAAATTTAAATAACTGATACAGTAACGATTATATTTATAATCTATTCAAACTAAAAAAACTTGCTTTTGTTTTAAGTTTAAACATGAAAAGTGCTAAACATATCTGTATTTTACCAAGAAACAAAAGTGCAAATAATTGTTTATATAAAATTTTTTTAACCGGTTAAATACAATATTTAATTTCTTCATCTATCAAAAAACTTTTTGTAATCAACACTGTTTTTGTGCAATAAAAAAGTGCGAGAAAAACAGTCGCTTATATTACAAAAAGAAATATCAGTATTAACCTTTGAATTTTTTTTTTTTTTTTGTTACACTACAAAAAAAAATTTCCAAAAAGTAAATGATTAACAATAACGTATTAAATTCAGACAATTACAATCAAATTCAATGTTTAAAATGTAGAAGAAGCTAAAAAATGAAAATGCAAAAAAAGTGCGCAAAATTACTGCTGAAAACATGATAAATTTTTTTGCTGAAAATCTGTTTTTGTAAAGCATTTTTTTTTTTTTGTTCTATCTGGTTTTTCTCTTTTTCTCAATTACTTTTCATAGCAAAGAAAGACGAAAGTAAACATATTGTAAAGTGTAAACTGGTTAGTCACTTTGTCATTTCATCTCTTCCTTTACCCTGTCATTCTTAGGTAAGACTACAGTTTTGACCTTTATGCTTCGCAGCATCTACTCTCGTCTACAGATATCCAAAAACACTGTGTCTGAAAAGCTCTTTTTTTTGGCTCATCTGAACAGCGCGGTTGTCAAAATTTATTTTTCGCAATTATTCGATGGTTAGTTACACCATCGCTAAACTAAAAAACGATGAAACTTATTTTTCATTTTCTGTTACAGTTTTCAATTCCAAACCACTTCAATTTCTGATGATGGTTTGTTTTGTTCTTTTTTTTTTTTTCATTTCTGTATAGCAACAGTTAATAATTACTGTTAACTAAAAAAACGCTAAAAAATTTCAAAGGTTTTAATTTTTTTGTTTTTAACTAAAAGCATAAGTTTTAGCACAGATAGATTTCTATGTTAACAGTTGATTCTGAACATTTATTTTAATGCTTGTAGCAAGATTTTTGCCGAGTAAAAAACAAAATTTTTCAGATTTTTATACGTTTCCAATTACCACTTAGTTTGAAATATATGTGAAAGTAAAATATAGAAAATTTTTCATCAATTAAAACAAATAAAATAAGAAATACCTGTTTTTTTTTAGTTCGCCAAATACTGTTTACTCTACTCTGAATTGGTAATGACAAGGTAACATAAAATGAGAAAAAGAAATATGGTAGAAAAGTTGCTGAAGTTGCCAAAAATGTTTAATCCTTTTATCATGTATTTTGCCAACATTATTTTGACAAAAGAAGTGACAATAGAGATTAGTTAACATATTAAGAAAAACATTTGACTGTTTTGAGTGTAATCTTGTCAGCATATTTTACTCTTATTATTTTTCACTGCTAATTTCTCTGTTGTATAATACTGCCAACCTTTACCTCATTTCCCTCATACAAGAATATCGACTGCTCGTCTTTTATGACGCATTTGTAGGCGCTCACGGCGATTTTGGCTTAGTTTGTATCTGAAATATTAGAATTGTAAACTGATAACAAAAAGTAATGGAAATATTGACAATATAAAAAATAGTAAAATAAAAGTGCTGCTAAATTATTCTAACTTTACTTTTCCTTCTGTTTCGCTCAGACACACCTGTTGTCGCTTCTTTTAGCCTTTTATACTGTTTATTTTTTGTTTATTTTTTGCCTTTTCTTGTTTTCCACTTTTAATCACATCCTTCTCAAACCTCTTTTCCTTTTCTTCCCCATCTTCACATATGCTTTCTTTTCCCCAACCTGGTTCTTCAACTTCCGCCAACTTCTGTCTCTTCTTCAACTTACGATTCATCGTCTGATTCGTTAGTGAATAACGATTTCTTTGGTTAATTATTCAGCGCTAAGCACAGCATAACTTGATAACCGTTTGAAGGTACTCAGGACAAGACGAAAGAAAATAAGAAACAAGCGTGAACAAGCAGCAATGACGTGCCATTATACCGGTCTTTCCCTCACATTCGTGCTATTTGCAACTTTGTTGCGGAATACAGACGCTTGCACCTGTGCACTAGTAAATGCCCAGCAAGCCTTCTGTAGAGCACGCTGGGGTCAGTTTTTTCCCTTTTTAGAGAAGTCTTCTTACTTTGCACCTGGAACTGGGTAACTACTCATAACCGGGTTTAGGGAACCAAATAGCAAATTCTCTGTCAAAATTTATTTACAGAATTTGTTGATAGCTCATTTTCACTCTTTTTTTTTAACTTTTCTTTCTTATTAGAGGTTCTGACCTATTTTTTCCCTTAAAAAGTGAGTTTCTTAGAAGATTTAAACTTTTTAGTGTCTCACGCGCAAATTGAACGTGTCAACACCGTAAATACCGCTGAAATTGAACCACCCTTGCCTTTAGATTATTTTCGATACGATGTCAAGCATATCGAAATATTCAAGGTTTTTTTTGAATTTTAAGCTATTTCAAGCAGGAAATACATTGTGTCTAAATCAGTTACGATAGTGTCAGATCTATCACAATAAAACTTTCAGATTGCTCTAAATATATTATCTGCTATTAACGTTATATTATATAAAAAGTGTGTGAGGGGTTAAGTGTTTTTTGTTTGACCACAAATTAGTAACTGCAGCTTAGATTCAATTCGCTATTTGAATTCCTGTTTAAAAAAAAATTTTACTCATTTTGGGCGTCTGAAGATTTTAATGAAACTTTGCCGAGTGCTGTGTACACTTCTGTTCAGTCATCCGCTTGCGGAATTCAGCTTGAAACAGGCAAAGATTATCTTCTCTCAGGTAGGTGTTATAAAAGTGTTAAACTTTCATATAGTTAGCTAGCATATTCTGATTAAATGAACTTATTTTTTGGCTTTTTGTAT
>UXUI01007250.1:22827-33362 GCA_900576705.1 Enterobius vermicularis | reverse complement strand
TTTTTTTTTTTTTTTTTTTTTTTTTTTTTTTTTGCTAAACAGTAATGTTTAATAAATTTAACGTTTTTTAGCGCTTTTTCTGGTATCTTTTTAATACCTTTTAGTTGGATACTTTGAAAGCGATTAGAGTATATATTAGAGCGATTAGAGTATTATGAGCGATACTTGTTCCTAGCCACTGTTATTTAGTAAAAAAAGCAGTAAGTAATGTTGAGTAGCTGACTATTTTTTGAATACGTTAAAGACGACAAGGCAATAGTTACTCAAATTCTTTTTTTGGAAGTGTATAGTGTTTTTTTAGCGTTGTAATGCATATCATCCGCATGCATTTTAAGAGCTCTTGGAACAGTACTTATATTTCAAACCTGAATGAGGTTCAATCAAAATAGTTTTTCACAGTTTGTGATGCTAGATGAGATCCCGATGTTTTCAAAAAAATTCCTATGTCAGCTATCAAAGCCTTTTTGCGAGAAAAAGAGTGCAGAAAATTGTAAAAAAAGACAACAGTTCTGCGTATACGACAAAAATATATCCTATCTTATCTCCCCTTTGTTTCAGCTGTTTGATAAAGAAGAAAAATGGCAAGAAAAGTTTTTTTTGACAGAAGGTGGTAAAAAGAGGACTAAGCAGAGCGTGAAATTGCTGCTCTTGTACTAAAAACGTTACGCGTAATCTTTGCTATAACAAAGTAATTTGAACTGCTTTTGTTTTCAAATTTTTTTTTTTTCAAAACAATCTCTGTGATTGCTGGAGAGTGATGATAAACACCATGCGAAAGATACTGAGATTAATCAATCTCTCAATCTGAACGTTTACTTTGCACTGTAGTATTCAGCTGGTCTTTTACTTTGACATTTCTGCATTGTTGAGTACAAGTTTAGGAACAGCAAGTGCTACATGTGTATTTCGCCAAGAATAAGCCAGATTATCATTTATGTAGAAATTTTTATGAATTGGTTGTTTACAGTTTGTTCACACTTTTTTATTCTGTTTATTATAGTTGAGTTTAATTAAAAAACGTGCCTTTGTCAGCTTTCAGAGTCTGTTAAATGTAAAAACACTATGCAGAAATCGATAAGAAAAACAGCATTTCGCGTATGCAATAAAGGTATGTCTAAGCTTATTTTTCTTCTGTTTCAGTTGTTTGATAAAAAAGGGAAATCACTGGAAAGTTTTTTTTATTGATAGAAGGCAGTAGAAAGAGAGCTAAACAAAATTGCTGCTTTCATATTAAACGTTCCTCGTAACACTTACTATGAAAACAGAATTTGAACCATTTTTATACTCAAATTTTTTTTCCCAAAACGATCGTTGTGACTGCTGCAGAGTGATTTTAAATATCATGTAAAGTGTACTCCGGTTAAACAGTTTCTCATTCTAAACGTTTACTTTGTGCTGCAATATCCAGTTTTCTTTCAGTTTGGCATTTTACCTTAATCTTTCACTTTCGCCTGCAGATGACGTTTGCGATGTAACTGGTAAGCATTTATTTGATACATCTAAACAGTGTCATTGTGAAAAATTTGATATTATTTAAATATAAAAAATGCACTATTTTTTACTGCGTTGCTGATAGCTGTTTTAATATGTATGCACATGTATCTGTATAAGGCGTGAGAGTGGGAAAAGTAAAAAGCTTTAACGAACATCTTTAATTTATTATCTTTGATAAACTGCTTCTACCTGAGTTTGTTAGCCATTTCTACGTGTTTTTTGGTGTTAAACTCAATTTTTTCTTGATTTTTATAGGGTTTCAAACTTCTTCCGTTTTTTTTTCGTATGCTGTATACAAGCCAAGGTTTTTGTAGCATTTTTATTGGATTCAAGCGAGTATTTAAGTGAAGGTGCTGCTGCGTTTGGTAAAAAGCTCTAGCTTTGCTGTTTGTCAGGAATACGATAAAAAAGCAGATGTTTGTTTTGGATTTTTGTATCGGTGCATATTTCAGTTTGACAAATTGTCTTTGCTATATATATCGAAAAACGAAGAAAGAGCACAGCGAGACAAAGCAAAAGCTTTTAAATTTCTGCCTTAGATCTTCTTTATTATATAGAAAAACGAAACTGGTTGGTCAAAAAACAATGGTGCCAGAAGAACGTAATTGATAACCGAGAACGCGCAGCTATTCTGTATTATATGAACTTGTATGATTCATCGTTACCAAGCGTGGACGTCAAAAATTGCAATTTTGGCTGTCGATATGCGCAAAAGAATCAGTTTGAATCATGACAACAGTCGAAAAGAAAATGGAGAAGAGCGAAATGAACTAAAGAATAAATAAAAAAATACTATTATTTTATTTAACAGGTAAATACTATTAACTCTTTGTTGGCGCATAACTTGAACAAATAAAAAAACAGACATTACTTAGATAAAGCGTTTAGTTATTGTTAGTAAATTTTCAAAAGTGTTTTTACTTGCGGAATCGTTAATTATTATGCCGCCCGGTAATGTCGGTTCTCTACTCTTTTTCTAATTGCAACCGTTTAATTGGTCAGAATAATCCTACCCTGTTTCACATTACCCGTTATTGAAAACAATAGAGAGCTGATTAGTGGTGTGGTCTAAGGTTACTGCTGGTAGGATGTCATCAGCTTGGTAGTTGTAATAGCTGGGATTTTTCGGTTTTCGCAATGGGCGTTGTTGATTCTGTACTATAAATATGTGCTTGTGACTTTGTCACCTTCTGTCTCTTTTTAGTTCTTCGTTTTTGCAATAATATGGTAATACGATGTTGTCTTATTGTATTATTTCTTTCAATTATGTTACTTAAAACACTGTAACTTCAGGCAGAGCCTGAGTATTGCACAAAAAGGATCAGTAGACAAAGACTGATGTAACGCGGACTTTGGTTAGCCCGTCTTCGCGAACATTTCTTTTTTTATACATTAAAATAAACGACTAGCAATGAAGACAGAATTTAGGTAATAATGCTTTTGCATTATTACCTGAATTCTTTTTTATACAATTTTTTATACACAGCCGCATTTGAATTTTAGTCATCTGTTGTTTCGCGTGTCAGTTCAGTTTGGTACCCCAGAACCGCACTTCACCAGTACGCCTAACGGTTCCGCTACTTGAAAAACAGAAATTCTCTAGTCACATTTTATTCTATACAGCGTTGAACACTTGGAGGTCTTTAAGGTTCTTTCTAATTCTAATTCGTTAACGTGCCTAAAAACGCTTGCAGAAATATTTGCTTGAATTAGTTGCGATATTCATCAGTCCTATATTGCAGCCAGTACAGTTTCAAGCTGCTTCAAACATGCAACTATTTGGTATATCTCACTTACCGTCTAAAATAAAACTATTTTGAGTTTTAATCGTAAATTAGTGATTAAGTTTGACTTTTGCATTTGAAATGTTGCCCATTATAAGTACTAACGAAATATAAAGAAGTTTTGCCAAACGAGGTTTATGTCATCTACTTGTAGAGCCCAATTGGGTATGCGCAAAGAATATCACCTGTTGTGTTACTGGTGTGAGATGTAATAAAAAAAATCTAGTACACATCAGATGAATTTCAGCGTGTTAGCTTACTTTTGTTTCAAAGCTCTTTCTTTAACCGCTCGTTCTCATCATTTTTAAAAATATTTTGCGCGTGATTAATTTTATCAAGACAGCCTTTTTCAAAGCATTTTAGTGATAATTATTTGTGGTGTTCCAAAAATCAAACGTACAACTGTGGTCTTGGAGCGATCAGATATATCTGATCGCTAGAAGAAAGCATTACACAATAGACAATACAAGCCACATGTCTAATAAATTGTTTTATGTACAAACTGAAACTGAAACATTGTCTGTAGGCAAAGACAGTGTTCACGCACTGGTTGACGGCGAAAACAAGACACTATATGTATTAAAACTCAACTGTTGAGCTCCATTTTTGAGCAGAGTTGACATATTCCATTTGTCGCGGATGCGACAATTAACTATTGAATAAAGAAGAGAAACTGCAATTATTGAGGTACCTATCCAGATAATTGGAAAAAAAGTAAGTGATGGTTTTTAATTCCGACGCTCTGAGTACAGAGGGTATGTATTTTGTTACCTAAGCAGCTAACAGTATATAAGAGGCTATATTGAAGAAGAACTTTAGTGACGTGTTGTTCTGTTAGAATTGGATGTTACACTCCTCAAGGATCTTCAGTGAAATCTATCTTGATTTTATTCGTCAGTTATTTTCCTTTCGTCAAGTTATATACGTTCATTATTTGTCTTTGGATTCCGCATCATCTTTAGTTATTTCTGTATAAATCCTTCTCTTTAATTCTTTGTCTTTCTCAGTCTATACACCGTTGCTACTGTTCCTCTACTAATTTTTTACATTTATAAAATAGTTGGCTGGTTTATGATTTTTGAAAACAGTGTAAGTTTCTACTTTGATTTTTTCACTCCAAAATCATCATTAAAAAATACGATATAGTACGCAAATGAATCGTCATTAATGAGGGCCTTTCATGTTTTTTTCAAAGTTCGGGAGTTGAAAATTAGCAAAAAATTTATCGAAGTTCAGACACAAAACTAGAAGGATTTTCAAAGCAAAGATGTCTGTCATAAAGTAAGTTATTGAAAGTGAACTTTAACTTTGGCTTTAATGAGCAACAACATTTCCACGCGCTATCATCGGTTTTACTTCTCTTCAGAAATTACTGATGCAAAAATCTGGCGTGTAAGAAAAGTTTTGTTCATCAATGTTTTGTAACACAAGTTTGACATATTTAATATTTGCAATCGTTATCAGTCTAATTTTTTTTTCGTTTGAGAAACTCCATCTACGATGACTTTTATGACGAAGTACTGGAAACATTGAAATTTGTAAAACTTCTATCAATCAGCGGCTGAATTTAGCTGGTTAGGTCAAAGTATGATACAGCTGTCACTTACACTGATGACAGTTACAGTCGATAAAAACGACGCTGTTGACAGTATAAAAAACTGCAATTTCTTTTTACACACCTGTATTTAGTTAAGAGAAACGAGAGACAAAAAATTTGTTACACTTTATGGTTGATACTGTGTGACAGCCTAATTTTTTCAGTTTTGAAAACATTGCAGGCCTTTTTAAGTGGCTGGTAGCAAGTAAAAGTAGGACTTGGAATTTCCATAAGGAAAATTTTTATCTGTATTCTAAATTCTTATTTTCTTTTCAGAAGATTTTAAAAACTTAAAAACTTTTTAGTGATGCATCACATTGGTACTCAATAAACATGCAGTACCCATAAATAACTTCACTGTTCTATAAAAGAGTTGCATGCAAAATTTAGCGGTTTAACTCAAACGGTAGAATAATTCAGATATCTTCAAACATTTGAATGACAGACATCTTAAAGTTTTCCTTACATTTACTTTTAATTTTTTCAAAGCTTTAAACAGTCAAAACTATCGCGCTTTTCTTAAAATGTTTTTCGACAGCTTGAATTTTTATTTGCCAAAAACGTCATATAAAAATTATAATTACTGCCAATTACGAGTTTGTACTGAAAACGATTATTGACTGATATCTGTCAGCAAAAATTTGGGTGGCTAGCTTTAAAACATTATAAGGTAAAAAAGGTTGCGAAAAGTATGGAACACCTCTAAACCACGCAAACATCAGCAACTTTAACAGCCTGATGCCATCGCTCGGTAACAGGAGTCATCTGCATGCATTCTGAGAAATACTGCAGGCATTTAACATTAAGTATCGTTATATTTCCTAGACGAAACTCTTAAAATTATGCAATCATTGAATACTACTAATTTGGGCCCAGAAAACGAAAGGTTATAATTTCAAAGTTTGTGTCTTTACGTAAACTACAGCAACAGAGCGAAGAAACGATTTATTTTGGCAAGCTGTCCTTCACTAGGAAAAACTGAGTGAAGTGACTCGTGAAAAAGGCAATTTCAAGAGCACACTTTAACATTTAAAACGCAGTCATAATTTTGGCTGAATTGCGAACTCAATTCTGAAAAAAGTTTAGTATTCTCGAGTAGTTTACAACATTTAACCCTCGTGTACGGAAGTATGTGCAAAAAAAACACAGCTTAACTGGTAGGTCACACAGGTTATAAGATCACTAGTAGTTGGTAAACAGTAAGTAGGCTGCAATATCCGTTTTCCATTTCAATTGGCTAGAGTGTTTACATTGTAGCTACCATGAAATTCACACTAGATTAGCTCAAAAGTTATATGACTTTGTTCTAACCTCCAACAACTGTTTAACTTTAGCGGGAAATTTTAAACATTGATTTGAATAGGCATTGTAATTGCTGTATATCCTTTGATAGGTCGATAACTCTCAACAGTTTTCCTAAGATCTGAATATGTTAACAATTTGGCTGATTACTGCGGTATTTCGCGCAAGCTTATTTTTATTACTACTTAGGCCTCTTTTGAGTGGGCACTTTTTGGAGCTTTTAATAAAGTTGACAAGATGTATTTTCATGAACCTGACTGTATTTGTATAATATCCGCATTCGTTACACGTAAGTCTGCATCTACTAATCAATCGGTTTGTGCTTTCAATGTATACATTTAGACATTTCGAGCATCATTAAAAACTGTGCTTCCTTTTGCGAAATTTTGTTTTTCTAGTGCACTTAACGGTAACAAATCAACAGCAAGCTAAGACCAAGGTTTTTCTTGCTAGTGATTTTTTTCGTCTTTAGCGCGTTTTCTATAGTTCTAAGATCTATTGTTTCCTCGTGTTCTTCTTATTTTTTAATCTACAGGTAAAAAAATACTTTTCAAAAAAAATTATTTTTCTAATAAATAAGATTTTTTTAACATCAGATATTTATTTTATAAAGCCAACTGAGAGACAGGTAACCAAGAAAACAAGAAATTTTAGTCCGTTTTATAGTTTGACTTTATAGTTTAGCCTTTTAGTCATTTAACCTACTGTTTTCATCAAACGTCTTTGGTTGATATGAGGAGTATGATAAAGAGGAAAAGAAATTGAAAGTGACATAACTAATTAAGATGGGAAAAACTCTATAAGCGCTTACAAATTGCTGTTAAAAATTGCAAACAAAATACGTTTTTTTCTTGTCTTTATTTTTTCTTTCAACTTTTTTTTTTGGTATAATGTTTGTTTGTTTTGCTGACAGGTAATTCAAGTGGAGTTTAAAAATTTAAACTAGAAATTTTGTAGTTCTCTTAATTAACTCTGTAGCCGCTGAACAGTTTCAATTATTGCGGAACTGATCTTTGGTTTTTTGTTTGGGCAAAAAGGAAGGAGCGAAGTGAGTAACAATGGTTCTGTCAGACAGTTACGTAATTAAAAACATTTTTGTTTGAGCTTTTTTTTCTTTATAAATTTCGCATATATTTTTCTTTGTTGTAAGTTGATTTATTTGTGGATAGGATTTGGGATTGTAAGGCTCGAGATACTTACAGAATAGCAATTTCATGATGTAATTTTGTTCTTTTACAAAATTCTTCGTTTGTTTTTTCCTTACTTTTTCAATATATGCCTTCCTCCTACTACATTTTTCCTTCAAGTTTTCAATTTCGTATATCGCATAACTAATGCATTTGCAAATCGCTAATTTATCATTTACATAAGTCATATGAAGTATGAAATTACAGGTGTTTTAAGATAGTGGGAAGAAAAATTTTTAACACACTAAAAATTGAAGTGATTAGCAGTAAATTCTTTTATAGCAAGCAATATTTTTTGGTCAAATAATTCTTCATCTGTCTTGGTTTCAATTAACTTCCTGTTTCATCCCTCTTATTTCAACGTCGTCGACTTCTTTTCCTTTCTCATTCCTTCTAAAAAACCTTCTTTCGCATTCTTCTCTCTATAATTTTTCCGTTTTTTTTTCTTAGCAACACTTTATCAACCGTTTTTTCTTTGGAAACTTGGGAAGAAACCGCATACTTCTCGCGTATTTTTATGCATAATCTTTGAATGTGAATCAGAAGTTTACCGAATTTAAAAAAAATTTACAGGCGCAGAACTAAGGCGTTCTAAATTATACTAGTCAACTAGCGTTCAAAAAAATTCACGCAGGCCATTTATATAGTATAAATAGGGCAGAACTAAACAAACAAATAAGTAAGCTAAGGTTTTTGTTGTTCAGCATAATTACGTAATTGTGCAATTTTCCTAACTTGTTTTACCACTCTAATTTTATTTACTGCTTATTCTGAGTTAAGGCTTCTTAACTGAATTTACCTCTGCTACCGTCTTTGAGCTACGCACTTTTTTTGCTTAAATAAATTTAAAAAAGAGGAGATGATAATGGTTAGTATTGTATTCTGAATCAGCTGTCATTGACTTCTTTCAAATGAAGCAGTCGTGGAGACGACGAAGCGGAGGTTTAACTAAATGCGAGAAGTAAAGCGTGTTTTTGATGACTCATATTTTCAGTATTAATTAGTGAAGATGACAAACAACTGCAAATTTCTTCTCTTCTTTACAGTCTGCTGTACCTTAAAAATATTTATGTAATAGTAAGTGTTTTAAATGCTGTTATATTTATTTGAAGGTGAAATTTACATTGTGTTTTAAGTTATCTTCTGAAAAGTTAGTTTTTTTTTCGTCCTTTTTAACCGTTGTCATTGACCATTGGCCGGTTACTGATATAAATTATTACTGTTGAACCTTTAAGAGACCAAAAGTATTTTGCTATGATATTGGATTGGATCCTTATGAAAAACTAAATAAATTTGCTTTTCTTTTGTTGTTCTATTGTTATTTCTTCCACATATGTTCGTTCTCTGCAGGAAATCAGTAGCAAATTTATTAAGCCGAAATTATATGGATGCTGCGAGGGGAACTAGGTTTGAATCAACTGTTTGAGTAAAGAATTAAATTTCTTTGTCCAACAAACACAAATCCTGCTTCTAGCGTAAACCAAAATCTGTACCTTTAGTGGAGAGAATAGAATGTGTAGTAAATTTCTAAAGTGACTTTTTGCAATACAAACTTTCGTAAATCTTCTGAGCTAAAAGCGGTGTATATGTTGTAAGCAGTCTAAGGGAAAAAATTATGAGTTTGAAACGCACTATTATTGAATATAACTTCAAATAACAGTTGTATTTATCAGTTTTTTAACGGCAAAACTACATTTGCAGAGGTTCTGTTAGCAGCACAATAAGCTCCAACAACTAAAGCAGTGATCACAGAAGGCCAACCCTAAATTTGCTCGAAGAAATCAATAAAAGAAATCAACATATTTATTGGTATCTGTAAATTGTTCATAGTATTTTCGCTTTTTTTTAACATGCAAAAGCTACATATTAATTTTCGTCAAATCTGTTCAACAGTTTTCAGTTCAAACACTCAGAAAAACGGTGACTGTGGCTGATGATGATTCATCGCTGCATTTAACTATTTCTGACAAATAATAAGAAAAAAAAGGCAGTTCAAACGCTTTTTAAAAAGAAAAAATTGCATTTAAAACTGTAAAAAAATGGCATTCTTCATTCGTTTTTTTTTTTTGGATTATTAATACATTGCTTATTCTAACCCTTCTCTGTTTCTTTTTTTTTAAATGTACTGACTAGATACAGCTAGGTGTTTTTTAAACGACAATTATCATTTATGGAAAGACTAAGTAGAAAAATTGCAAAAAAAAAAAAAAAAGAAATTGAGTAAAAAAAAAATAAGAAAAAAGTAGCATACAAATAAATTATCTTTGGCTCAACGCTGAAAATAAAGAAAAAAGGCAGAAATGAGGGGCAAAAGTATTCCTGTTGTAAATTGTTGGGTATGAAATTACAACGTTCTAAGAGTGAGTCATAGCAAATGCGCGTTTTTGCGTAGATTGTGCAACAGGTTTCTTTCCGTAGATGCCCTCCATTTTCTAGATTTCCATTAGGATGACGATCATGACTATGGTGGAATTCTGAGGCTTGTTAATGTTTGGAGGAAAACTGACGCTCTAAATTCTTTTTTCTATCTTTTTTTGAAAAGAAAAGATCTGTTTTAAGTTAAACTGTTTTTCTTATTGTTATCGTCAAAATATCAGAATTTTCCCTAAAACATCAACGGTTTGCTGAAAACTTTGCTTGCTTGACGTGTATGGGTACGGAACAGCTTGTGAGAAATTTCACCAATTTTTGGTCGTGCTGCATTCAAAAACTTTAGTAAAATATTCTTTTTTACTAGTTTCGACTGTCGTTAAAAATTTCTTCTCTTTTATTACAGTTATTTCTCTGTTTAAGGTACTGAAAAGCCTATTTGAGACAACTACTAAATTTTCTATTTTCGATTATCTTCTGTTTGCCCATTCTTTTTCAGTGCTGCTCAAGTATATATGTGAAGTTCGTATTTAAGCTTATTAAAAAATTATTAGTGCGCATGTGCTTAACAAGTTTCTGCGCGACTATCGTTGGGCACAGCTTTGTTCAATTTCTTAGGGTCCATCGCTATACCCTTAACAAAAGCTTGACGATTACTCTGTAGTGACAAATTTGTATTATATTCATTTCTTGCTGAAAAGTCCACTAGAGACTTCTGTTAATGGGCTAACGAAAATTTATTTCGTTTTCTGAAAAAATGGCCATTTTAATTTTTCTAGACCAAGTGCAGATTTTTGCAGA
>UXUI01007249.1:42492-57935 GCA_900576705.1 Enterobius vermicularis | reverse complement strand
TTTAAAAAAAAAAAAAAAAAAAAAAAAAAAAAACAGTAAATTTCTTTTAGAATTTAGGCTATATTGAGTTTTTTGTTTGTCACTGAACTCTCGAGCAGGATTTTATATGGTTGTCGAAACTGAAGTAGTTTTTTTAGATAGGATCATCCACAAATTACCAGTATTGTTAGGAGTAAAATTATACAGTGAAGTACGGGAAAAATTTTACAAAAACCTGAATGTGGAAGATGAAAGGTACAACGTCAATTTGAACAAACAATTTATTTCTACAATTTTTCAAAATTAATTTAAAGAACACATTTTTTTGAACTCTTTACTGAGAAAATAAAAGCAGTTTTAGTTGTATAAATTGTGGTCATCGAGTTGCACCCGAATCACAAATACGTAGCAATTTCTTCTTTGAATGTTCGCGCTGTAACGCACAGTACTGCAGGTACTGTTCTTCTTAAAGCATTGTTTCATACTAAAAGTTTTTGCCAGCACTTAAACCTGAACTGGTACCTCAGTGTTTGGGTGTTGTAGATAAGTGTAATATTAAGCTGATCCTTCATTTTCCATATATTTCAATTTTCTTTCTTTTTTTACATTTAATTTTTTTATTTTTTCGTTAGTATGATTATGCCTTTTCAGGGCATGTTTACAGGATTGGACTGATGCACACCGAGGAAGACTGTGTTCCGAAATCTGTGACCTAGCTTTAAAGTAATAAAAACCAGCTTAATTTGTTGAAAGACATTAGAAAATTGAATTATTGACTAATAATTTTAGAAATTAGAGAACGTTGCAAATAGATTTTAAATAAATATTTTTGACGTTAGTTGAATCTAGTCTAGATTTATTCAATAAACTGAGATATTTTATTGTTCTTAAGCAGTAAAGACTGTAGCACTTATATAGAACTTGCCGGTAACAGTGGGGAAATTTTTATGCTTAATTAGATTTGAAATTTGTTTTAGTGAAGATGCACCGTTTCGCGAATGCGACAGTTGTGGATATGAGTATAAAAAAAACGGCAGGTGTAACATGATTTCCTGTCAGTGTGGCGTCAAATACTGTTATCTATGTGGCACAAAAGACGTTACGGAAAAGCATTTTTGTTCGTAAGTATCTGCTTCCAGTGCTCTGCACATTCGATTGAGAAGGATGTTGCCAAAAGACGTTTTCACTTTTGACAAACACTGAATTTAACGAAATTTTAAGCTACTTATAGAGTTTTTTTGGAAGATATTATAGTAAAGTAAGGTTAAAGCTAATTTGATAGAAATTAGTAAAATTTGCATTTAAAATGAATTTACCATTTAATACAGCAATCAGTATCTTGCAGCTACTATTTTATTGATTTTAATAGTTTTATATTCAGTAATATTAAAGAAGATGCGGAGAATTGTGAACTTTGCAAAGGCAGATGTCACTTGTATACTGGTGAAGAAGAATCTGTTTCTAGTGAAACTGTGCAAGATACAACGGTTGAAGAGGTTTATCTGATGTTTTAAGTACTTTTACTTTTTTCCGCTTTGATACTCAATACTCAACTAATAGTTGGCAAAAAAATTTCAAAATTACATTTATCTGTATTTAACTAAAAGAAGAAAAAACCTCGTGTTATCAAAAACTTATTTAAGCTTTTGAAGAAGCTTATTTATTTATTTTGATATAAAGCAGAATGAAAAAGATTTTTGATATGCCAAGTTTTATTAGTTAACTAAGCAGTTACTTTTTTCAATTCAGAACTGCAGGCGCACGAAATGTTTATACAAATATTTCTTTATAAAATCTAATGACTATACTAAATGACAAATTTTTATAGTAATTTTTATTGCTTTATAGTTCTTGAAAGAACATATTTACTTTTTAGCAAAAATAATTAAGAAAAGATTCTTTATTTCTCACATCTCAATTAAGTCTTTTAAATTTTTTTTTGATTTATCAAGTTAGTACTGTGTAAACTTCGATCAAAAGATTGTGCTATTTACTGTAAGAAAGTACATCTGTAGTAGTCTTGAGGTTTGGTAAAACCTAAAACAAGCAAGTTGCTGCTAATTATAATTACGTTAGAAAAATTTGTAAATTGTTTTGTTGGTTTTTTTACATCTTATTGCACGTAAAAAAAAGTGTCCTATTTAGAGTGTTTAAAGTATTATTAAAAATTAAAAGCAAGAATTATAAAAAGCTGCGATTAAAAAATCTAAAATTATAAAAATTTTTGAAAAGACACAGTTTTGGTAAAATTTTTTTTTATTATAAGTTATTTAAAAAACAAAGTTAGACTAGTTTTGTTCAGAACTATTTCTTTGGCTTAACAAGTAGTCAATGCAGAAAACGGAAAATTCTGTATTAAAAATTTTTGAAAAATGTTTTCAACTTTCTGTTCTAAAATAATAAAATAAAAAATTGAACAATTCTGCTAATTGATATAGATTTTTGCTTGTCTATTCAATAAAATATTCTTGTATTAATTAAAAATTAGTTTAGAAAAATAATTCTTGTTAGAAAAAATTTGGGAAATAAGCACTATCAAGCATTAAGTTTTTAACTTTTCTTATTGCCTCAAATTTTCTTTTGCACAATTTAAGATACATAAATCATTGTCTTTCGTTACTGCAAAAATAAATTTGAAAATATTAAAATAAAAAATTTTACTTTTTTTTTGTGTAAAAAAAAGCTGTAGAATTTCTAAAAAGCAGAAATTTTCGCTCTAAAAGTGGCTTTTTTTACTGTTTTTTGTGGATTCATTCTACAGTTGCTTTAAATACTCTTTTAAGCAGTTCCACTGTCATCAACTGAATACTTTTTCGTTTTTCTGTCTTGCTAATATTCTGTTTCTACTTTTAGTAATCGTGGAAAGGTTGAATGTGATTACAGAATTTCAAACCGTAATAAATAAACTCTACACATTGACCTCTTCAATGTTATTGACTGATTTGAGTCGATCAAATTTTGTTAATTTGCTCATTTAGCTGCTTTATAGCTATTTAATTAAAACCAGTCATTGAACAGATTTTTATTCTAGAACTACTGCTTACTCGCTTCGTGTCAATCAAGACACTGCTTTTTCGCTTATGTTTCACAAAATTTGCACTATCTTACTGGCATAGTATGATCTTATAAGATGAAAATAGTCTAACAACTTTTTTCACTTCAACTGTTGACACAAGAACAGTGATTTTTTGAGAATTATCACTGTTATTGTTCAGAATAAATTTCTGTTTGGTTTAGTTTAGAAATACGGTGTATAACTTGGAATAATTACAAGTTTTAGATTATTATCACATGTGCCGCATGTCTCGAGGAAGTCGTGTTGAACAAAACAGTTTGGTGCAAGCCTGAAGATAGTGTTAGAGTTATTTTTTTAATCAAATTTAACGCAATTTATACAGCCGCTAACTTTTTCACCAACTTCAGTAGGTTTTCAAACCAATAAATGTAGTTCCTTCGTCTGTGACACAAACTACCACCCTCATGCAGAAGGGTTTTTTGCGTTTGTTGAGAAAATTTTTATTACAAATTTTCTGTATCAACTCTGCTCTGGCTACCACTGGTGGCAGCCTGAAAAGTGCTAATTTTTGGCGAAAAAAGCTGCGGGAAAATGAGATGCAATTTCTACTTGGCATTTTTACTTAATTTTTAAGACTTTTGCCTGAATATTTAGCTTATAAAATTTTTGTTATAGAGCTCAAACTCAAAAGCAGACCATGTTTTCTGTTTCAAATGCATCGAAAATGAAGTACGAGAACTGGTTGATGGAGGAGGGAATATTGAAGTACTTGGATTTCCTTGCATAAAAGGGCGAGGTTGTTCACAGATATTATACTGGGGTAAGATTTGTTCTGACTGTTTTTTTATCATTGATTTTTTGAACAATTAATTGTTTTAAATTTTTTAATAACTTTTTGCAACTTGGTGTACCTTTTCTTTATTATTAAAAAAAGCGAAGTCGTTGACAGGACATTCACTGAAGGTTTCGTTGGCTAGTGTGTTAATAAATCCATTCTTGGTCAATTTATTTTATCTTTGACAACGCATTTATCACTACCTCTTTTCGGAATAATTTAGTAGAATCTACGTTTTTCCCGTATTCAGGCGTTGGTTAGATGTGAATGCCTGCTGACATTGTCAAAATGTTTTTAGTTTTTTAGAATTGCTTTAGCTATCCTGTAGCTGTCCTGTCGACTGTAAAAATCTTCTTCAGATAAAATTCTAAAGGTGCTACCAGAGCCATTACGTGGTAGAGTAGAAGTTATGGTACAGAGTGCAAACCTACGAGCTAGTGATATCGAAGTTGAAAGGTGGGTAAAATCAACTTGCTTAAACAACTTTAAATATTCTTTAAATTTTTAAAATTAGTTTATTTTCACTTTTTCTCAACTTATTGAAAACCAAATTATCATGATTACAGCTGCAGAAACTGTGGCTTTTCTGCTTCGCTTGAAGAACCAAAGACTGCAAATCAAGTATTTAATTGCCCAAAATGTGATGCAGCGCAATGCAGGTAGGTTCCTAAGCGAAGAAATACTTAGCACAGATAGCTCGTTATCAACGAGTACATTTCACAGTAACACTCTTATTCTGTTGAACTTGTTCCTCGTTCAGTGGTAAGATCAAGAGAGTTATGGTCAACATCCAGCTCAATCAAATTTGAAGTGGAAAATACGTGCAACTGATATTTTTGAAAATAAGAATATCAAAAAATCTTGTTAAGTATTTAAAAGTTAACTATTAGAGAGTATTTGACATAAATTACTTGTTCTTTTGTCTTGAAGCATTGCTTTTTAAGACTGTGTTTGAGAAAGTGGACTAAAGAGCACGAAGGCCGTTCCTGTGAGGAAATGCAGAATTTAGAAGCAAGGTACTGATAAAGTCGTCATTTTATAAAGGAATCAGACGATGAATAAAATTGAAAAGACTGACAGATCATGAAAGTTGCATGTTTCGCAAAGTTCCTCGTCTTAATAATTTTTTTAGATTTTACAGTCAAAAAAACAGTGTCAAATTTTTGAATTAGATAATTAAAAATAAAAGAACGCATAAATAACGAAAATATTTGTTATTTTAATTAAAGCCAAACTTTTATGGAAAAAACTGTACAAGTAATGCGTAAAAAAGTGCTTGTAAAATAATATTACTTGCAAATTTGAACGATTACCCAAAAAGTATATTTTTTGTGATAAAAAACAAAAACTAAAAGCTTTTAATTGTAAGCAGTGCAGTCTCTGCCGCCAGTTGTCGAAATTCATGATCAGTGATTACAGTCACAAAACTCCAGCCGATTCAGCAGTTCACATATGTGGGCGTTGCGGGATGGGATACGAAAGAAAAAAAAGACTTAACAGGATTACTTGTCGATGTGGTGCTGTATATTGCTACTTATGTTGTCAGGCAGATGTTACATACGACCATTTTTGCCTGTAAGTATTTTGATTCTCTGAAACGTCAGGATCAGTAGAATAATTTTACCTTTCACTGTTTCTTAAACGAAGCAAAAGTAATTCAAAATTTAAGCTAGCAGGAGTTAGTAAAGCAAAACGTTGCAAAGCGGCCATTTTTGTTGAATAGAAATTGATCGTAATCGGCCTGCTAACCATTCTCTTCAAACATAGAAAACATTTGCTGTTGCGTACTGCTCAGTGACCCGTTTTCTAACATTTGCTATACTAGGTTTTTATTTAGTCATAGACCTACAAGCGGTGATGACCAGCAGTGTCGGGAATGTGGAAAAAAGTGTCGTTTGCACGTTGGTAAAACAGGCAGTAACATCAAAGATGTTTCTGAAGTTGAAGAAGAGGTATCTATGATGTTTCTTTTCTTTGTAATTTTCTCTGTTGCTGTTATCATACTCCTATGAATCGACAGCACTACTACAAACTTCTCTTTCTAAAAAGACTTCAGTAGAAAAACTTTTGGCTTAAACTATTTTTTTCACGAGTTGCAAAAAGAACACGAAGAGGAAGAAATTGACCTCTTTTTTTTCTTACAGAACCACTTTATTTAGTGGAGCTAATAAATGTGATATTATTAAATACTTTTATCTAAAAATGAACGTAAGTAAGAAGTAATTTTTATAACCTGGTTTTGTTTAGCAAATATAAATTCTTCTTATCAAAACGTTTGCAAATTAAAAGCAGTTGATTTTGAATAGTCAACTACACGCTTTGTCACTCCTCTGGTTTGAAAGCATAGGTAATCGTTGTCTTCAAGTTTCTACTCTGTCACCCTGTCTCTATTTGGCTTTTCAGAAGTTCTCTGTTACTCGAGCAGATCCGCCTGTAGTCTCTTTAGTTGAAATTTAAAATAAAAGGCATTACTTCTTTATTATACATTGCTGCTTTCATTGAGGTGCAGTTGGCAGCAAAACCAATACTTCTTTCATCTTGATTTACTGAATTAAAGTTTTGTTTTTTAGGCTTTAGTGAAATGTCTGATATGCTTTGAAGAAGTTCCAAACAACGAAATAGTTTGGTGCCAATCGAAGAAAAATGTTAGAATTAGCTAATCGGTGTTGCTCAATCAAATTATAGTGTTTGTCAAATTGGAAATCATCTATAAGCGAAAAAATGTGAATAAGGAGGAATAAGTCGGAATGGCTTATCGACTTTTTCCGGCAGTTTTATCTTTGTCTTTTAACTATTTATCAAAATTGCTGTTTTTTGGGGTAATGTAAGAAGATACCTAAAAATATTGATAAATTTCATTTTAGCAATCTAGAGCAGGTGCTGATCATCCATTCTGTGCAAAGTGCGTTCGTGGTCAAGCGAAAGAAATAGTGGATGGTAGTGGACGTGTGGACCTAGTAGGAATTCCATGCATGAGCGGCGAAGAATGTTCAAACGTTCTTCACTGGAGTGAGATCTATTAAAAGACACTTTGTTATCCAAGTGTTTGACTTAAATTAGAACTTAGATCTGAGTAGGCTTTTAAATCACGAAATTTCTTACCTTCGGTCTTTTTTTTGAAGGTTTTTTGATAAACTAAAAAGAAAGATAGTATTTCAGAATTATTTGTGACGGAAAATACTAATTAGTTTTTTTGCATCTTTCTGATGCTGTTTATGGTAAACTGAGAATTACTTTGTTTAGGTGAAATTCGTTCATTTTTAACAGGACCGCTGAAAAGAAGATTGGAAACTCTGATACAAAATGAAAATTTGCAAGCTACTGAAACAGTAGTTGAACGGTTGGTATTGAATTTTTCTTAATGCAATCACTGTGATTTTGCAAAGCGTTGGAGGTTAGAAGAAGTACCTAGACTTTTAGGAAGTTTATTAGCGGATAACACTGTTGAGTTTCAGTTGTAAAAAGTGCGGTTTTTCTGCTGAAGTTGGAAAATCTAAAGAAGAGGAACAGGTATTTCGTTGTCCTGAATGCGGAGCAGAGCACTGCAGGTACTCCTTCAATTGCAACAGTACTTGGTATTCTATTTCTTCTTGGAGCTCATAACTGTGTCACTCTCGAAGTAATGACTACAAAACTGCTACAGAAGACTTTTTGTTTTTTAAAATATCAAAATTAGCGACAGCAGAGTGATTCATTTTGTCTTCGTTCAAAAAAGGCTTGAAAACTTTACCAGTTAAATTTATTTTTTCTTTAACTATTTTGTGGTTCATTTTAGAATTTGTTATGAAGAGTGGACCACAGAACATAAACAGCGTGGGTGTAATGGAAATGAAGGCGCAGCTTTACGGCAGTAGTAAGCAAGTTTATGTCGCAGTGTAACTAAATTTTGAAAAAAAATTGATAGTCAGTTGTCTTTTGGGTAAAGACTTTTGGTTTTGAGAAAACTGTTGCCTTACAGAAAGAGTTATAAACAATGTTGATTAGAGTATTACATCGAAGTATATTTTACTCTGTTTTTGGATGTTGAGGCGTTTGAGAAGCTGTTTCTTTTCACGTTTTTTCTATGGCTCTCAAACTTTTCTTTGGTCATTTTAGTGCTGTGATCTGGTACTTATTCTAGCCAAGAAAAACTGACTAACGCAGTACTTCGAGTGTGCGAGAAATGCGGAATAAGTTACTCAAAGGACGCTGGATGTAACAAAGTTACTTGTCGGTGCGGAACTACTTACTGTTACATATGTCGCCAAAAAGACATCAAATACAGCCACTTTTGCTTGTAAGCATCTTTAACTTGTTGACTGTTGATAAGCCTACTGTGATACCAAATCTGTTGTTTTGCAAGAACGCCAGAAGTAGTCATTATGAAGAAACTGCATTTCAAAATGTCTTCTACGAAATCAGTCTATTCGGTTAACTTAACAAATACGAGAACAGTCTAAAAAATTTATGTGAAAGTACTAAACAATTCTTGCACTTTGTTTTGCTTTAAAGAGTGCTGAATATTGTATTAATTGGTAAAGTAACATCGTTTGGTATTGACCATTTTTCATATTAAGTCATATGACTAAACCTGTCGGGGAGAAATGCGGTTTATGTGGAAAAATCTGTACACTGTATGGCGACACAAAAGTATTTATCGACCGTGAAGTGGCACAGATTAATGAAGAAGCAAGGAAAAATCCTCAACTTGGTACCAATTTTTTAACATATTTTTGAAAAAAAATTAATTCGTAGAAAGTTTACAACTTTTGAAATCAGAAGATTAAATTGTTTAAATGTACAGTATTTGTTTGAGCGAGAAGTTTTAAAAGTTTTAATTATTAAATCTTTAAAAGTGAGTATTAAGTATTCGTCATTAAGGGAAGAAATAGATCCTCAGCAGGGGTAACAGTTTGGCTAACCGCAGCTGTTTTCGGAATTTTTAGGTGGTTTAATCGAGACAATTTCTGCTAAGTAATTTATTTTCTGACTAAATTGATGCATTAACTTCTTTTTTACATTTTTCTGTTACATTCTTTTTCTACAGAAAAACAAAACTGAGTACCTCTGAATTAACAATGTTAATAAAATTTGTTTTAGAAATTTTTATTATCAACCTATTTTACGCTTTTAATCAAATGGCAATCAATAACTGTTATCTTTCAACTTTAGATAATTGTATCATACAAGAAAATAAAATTATATTATAAAATCATCAACACTCAAAGCTGCAAAATCTTTGCAAATTGCATTGAGATGAAAAAAATCATTTTAAGCTTTGACTTTTGCAGTGATGCTTCTATTTGCAGTGGAAATTGTGCAGTTCTTGCTGGTCAACTTAGTCAAAAATGAAATATTTTTTATAGAGTTTTTTTAGCTTTATAGTCTGATTAACATTAATAATACAACAGTGGTTGAGAATTAATAAACTCTTCTACATTTTGGGCAAAATTTTAGAGAGCTGAATTTTAACAAGTTTATCGAAACTATAATAAAATAAGATAAAAAATTGCTGATGACAGTAAAGAAAATTGATAACGAAAATTACAAGTCATCAGTCAGGATTGTTTGATAATTTACTGTGCTATAAGTGTGTGTCAGAAAGTGTCAAAACTTGCAAAAACATAATATGGGTAAATTATCGCTTGCGAAATGTATGCTGGTCAAGATTTATTCAAGGTTACTGTTTAAAAGAAAGAAGAAAAAGTAACAGGTTAAAAAGCTAAAATCTTTTAAAATAAAAAATATAATTTATTAAGCATGTTACTTGTTTCAGCAGAACTTATACCTCTTGCCGATGAAGCGTCTAAGACTGCAGATTCATGAAGTAACTCAATCAAGCTGTTCTTAAGTTTTTTGCATATATTCTTTCAGTGAAATTTAGTGGTTTTTAGAGGTTACCGAAAAGAAAAACCTGTTTTACCTATATCCTTTCTAATTTTCAAACTTAATTCATCTTTTTTGTTTATTTTTTAGCTTAGTTTAGTGGTATTTCATTGAACGAAGACTGCCAACAAAAAGCAGGTTTATTATAAAAGATGTGGTTTTCACTGTCACTTTTTTGAAACTTTGAACACGATGTCAACATGTCAAAAAAAAAACGTTTATTGAAGTATATTTCTCTTGTTGTAACCTTACCCATACTAGATATGTTTATCCAACACTAAGTTTCTTCTAAAAAAACATGAATATTGGCTTCTCTTTGTTGATGTAAATTAGTTTTTTTTCTATTTTCCTATTTGTTCTTATGATTATAGTGACCAGCTTTGTATATGTTAACCTCATATATGAAGAAGTTATTGCTACTTAGCTACAACTTAACTTTCTTGCTCAATAACACTGTTTAAACAATGTCAGCCAATGTTGGTCAATTTTTTAGCTCTATTTCTTGTGCTACCTTCATGTAAACCTTTAATTGTTCACATGAGTGCTTTAGTATTAAAAAATAAAGAATTTAAAAACTCATGAAACTGAAGGCGTTATACGTGTAGTGACTCCATTGTCCTCATGATGGTAGTAGCGAATCAACAACGATAGCCGGTGAATGCTAATCTTTAGTGGTTTAGAACACAAACTGTAAATTCTATTATTTAGATATAAAAATCACAAATTTTGCTTTTATTTCCTTTTAAATTTTTCAACAAAAAATTTTGAAAAATTTTTTTCTTAAAAAGTTTTTTTCAGAAGAGAAGAAAAAGCAAATGAAAAGTAAAAAAGATGCTCTGTTTGCTAAAGGCAGATACAAAGAATAAAAGCTATTTATGCTTTAGCAGCATAACGGAAATTCTAGAAAAAAAAAAGCTCTGTTTGATTTTTGGTTGGTTTTTATAAAACACTAAGCTTACAATAGTCTGTTGCTTCAGACAAGTAAAACCGACACTGCAATATATATTAGTTGTTTATCAAGATGATATTGCAACGGCTGATACGGCTGATACAGTTAGCTTTGGTAAACGCTAAAAGTTTTGAAAAACATTTTTTTCTAAGAATTAATGAGGTAAAAGACGTCTGCTACTGGCAGTTGAGTACCAAAAAAAGAACCTACGAAATTTTAGTTGCAAAACTTGAGTGCTAATTGCAGCGTCATATACTTCCCTCGTTCCTCTTCGGTTTCACTGTATTTTAAAAAACTTAATGGAAGAAAGTTTTCAAAGTTTAGAATGCGTCGAGAGGCGTTGTCAAAGAATATTCAGGATTTTTAGAAACTGATCACCTTTAAGCAGCAGGCGAATTGATACTAAACACGTTGGTATTTTTCATTAGTATACTGCACAAAGTTATCAGTTAAGGAAAGTCGTTGCATTTAACATTAGCGCACTATCTGCTTTAACCAAAAATAGACATACGTAAAAGCTTATCTAAAAGTAACTCGTCATGAGTGATTGTAATAACAGTTCGAGAATTAATAAGCAGTATTTTATTGTTGAAAACTTATTGTAAAAGTTACAATAATTTTTTCTCGATTTCATAATTAAAGTTTGAAATTTATTCTGTTTTTCAGTTTTATATGCAGACCCAAATACCTATTCGTTTGGAGTTTTATGGTTATATGACTTTTACTCTTTTTTTTGCCTATTTTGCAAAACAAAACCACATCTCTTGTTTTTTTTTTTTAAGTACACCAACAGACATTTGAAGCAAAATAAAGTGTCACTCAGTAATCATAATAATACGCTGTGAAATTGCAAAAGGCAGCTTAAGTAAAGCTGGTACGATTTTATGTTCAAGAAGCTGTTTATCAAAAGAAAGCGAAAGCGGATACAGGCAAACAAAGAATAAAATAGTTCTGTCACACTCTGACGATGCTGTAGTCCTATACGAAATAGGTATAAACAATGGCTTCAGATGTTTCTTTAGTATTCTCCAGGAAAACTACTTTCATACAGCTTTTTAATTTTTACGCAATACCTAAAATTGTTTATTTAAAACTTAATGATTTTCTTCTTTTGTTTTTAAATTCTTTCATTTTTTGTCTAGGTTAGACCTCGTTATCTGTATAAGAGGGCTACTTGTAGGCACGTTTCAATATAAAGTGTTTTCCTTTTTTTTTCGTCTTATGCTTACCTTATCGGTAAAAAGAAATTAATGTGTATGGTCACGTATCACGCGATTGCTGAGTTTTTTCAACTTTTTAATTTTTTATATTTTTTGTGTTCTCAATACTGCCTATTTTTACTTTACTTTGTTTTATTGCTTTGTTTTCTTACTTTTTGTCGGTAGAAAAACAAAACTTTGTGAACTGAATTTTAAGAAGTTGTAAAGCTGTTTCGTTGTTGGTGACTTCTTTTATATTTTATAAGTCTGACAACAAAAACCTGGAAGCAGACGACGTTATGTTGCTAACAGAATTTTTAAAAGTGCAAGAAAATGAGCGAATTTTTTGCGTTTTTAATGAAAAGAGGCAATAATCTGAGCTGTCTTTCACTTTTCACTATATAAGAAGTAATGATATTATTTTTTAAGTTATTCTTTAAAAAATATCGTGGAAATAAAAAAAGAAGAGTTTTAAACGTAGCTTTTTTAAAGAGTCTTAAGGCATGTAAGGCTTCCATCAAATTCATGCACTGCAAGCTAATTCGTTAAGTGAACTTATAAAAATGTCAGCTATAATTATAACGAACAACAGTTTCCAGCTCTGAGCGTTGAAACAACTAAAGTCAAAAAAAAAGTGCTTGGTATTGATATAGGAAGTATTTGCATACAATTGTACAAAGGGATATAAGATTTGTATAACTCAAGTAAGGTTCATTCGCCTGATCTGCTGTATCTGCTGTTTGGCACTTAAGGAAACGACCTTTTTTTTGGGGAATACATACTGCGAAAAAGAGCTATGCGCATTTAAGAATCAATAATTGAAATTTATGTAAAGTTACTGCACTTGAAGATATCAGAGTTGTCTTTTTTAAGATACCACCTGTACGAAACTATATTTTGTGGCCGTAAAAGGAATGCCATGTCGTATATCATTCGCACGTCAAAGGCGCAATGCAGTCGTTGGGAGAGATATGCTTTGATAAACGTCAAATTTTTTAGAAGAAAAAATTTTTTTTAATGAACAAGTGAGATTGAAAATTTTGAGCTACTTGTGTCTGAAGTTTACAAGCGGAAGATAAACCTTTAGTTGCAGAACTTAAATGGTAAATGCAAGCTGGTTAATTTACTTGGTTTCATCTGATTTCGCTACAATTTTCGCATGATAGAGATGCTTAAAAAAGTTCTTTAAGTTTTATACGCATCGAAGAACAGTTTTGAAAAACATTTGAGGTTTAGAAAAAAGGAATATTTTTAAATGCTTGATGGTGCAGAATCAGTAACCGTAATACTTCTTGCAAATACTTCACAATATGTCAGCGGTAAAAGACAGTCGATGCAATTGACAAAGATGTACAATTTGTTGTTAAAAAAAGAATTTTTTTAAAGTTAGTTTAAAGACGGAAGCTAGCTTATAACATGCGGCTTTAGAGCAACTTTAGAAGCTGTAAAAAGATCTCTTGATCAAAAAAATTCTGTATGGATTATAACAAATCACTTTTTAATTTTGGATTAAAAACAAATTGCTTAATTATTTCTTATATCACGTGTAGCTGCAAACAATGGTTTGTTTTGGAACCTTCATAATGCTGTAATTTTCACTCTTGTAGCATAAATTATAGAACGAAATTACCAAATGCTTACTTTCAAATACGTTAGGAATTTGCGAAGCACAGTTATCATCGGGTAATCCGGAGATTTTTACAAGGAAATAGTAAAAAAGCAACTTGAAAATGAAATCGCGGCTTAATGCTGGATTGTCTGTGCCAAACTAGAACACTCTGTTTTTTACTGAAAAGCACATGAAAAAAGTAAGCTTGCCAAAGAAGAGTAAAAATATAAGAATACTGCTATATAACTCTTGTGTGCTGTTTTCTTTAATGGTGTGCTTTTCTTCTTTTATCACTATCATTTTTGCTTTTTTTTTAATTTTACCTTGTTTTTAGCATGTTATTTATAAAATGGTAACAACTTACGAATACTCAGTAAAACCTGAGCTGTTCCACTTTTTCCTGTATAACAGTAAAATTATTAGAAAAAGCAATTACTGTGTAAAGAATGTGAGAAAATTTTAAGTTGAGCTTTATCAAGTAAAAGAATAAATTGAAACAAAATGGTTGCTTACTGCACCAAAAATAGTTGCGTTGTGTGAATCGATAACTGTGGCGAGGTTTTGTCGAAAGCTGAAGAATATACAAAGTAAAAAATTACCAAACTTTAAGAAAACAATAGACAGCTACATGTGCCATCTTTTGCTATAAGCATCTTATAGGAGGTTGTAACCTTATTTGTCCAAGAAACGCTAATTGCTTGAAAGGAAATAGATTTCAAATTTTAAGTTGTCAAAAGCAGTTTGATGCTTGTAAAACTCTCTGTATGTCTTCAAAATTGTGTCTAAAAAGTGGAAATCTATTTGAGAAGATTATGGAGATTTCGGCTGCAAAAAGCAGGCGTAGAAGATGGGAAAATATAACTGTACAGAGCAGTATAAAGTATATTTCAAAGAAGGTTTATTTTTTTGATCTGCGAAGTGTATTCGTTGACATTGGATTGAACAGCTTGTTTATAGTTATTAATAATCAGTTTTTTCTTGTTTATTTTACCAATTTTGAAACGGTTTTACTCCACGATCACTTAGCATCTTCTTGCTCACATTTTTCAGTTCGCTTATACGTGTCATTTTGTCTTTTACCATTATAGTTGCGACTGTTTATTGTGTTTCAGTAATGCAATTGCAAGTTGCTTTGAACTTTTAATCAATAGTATTCCAATACGAGTTCAAGACAAGAAATTGAGCAATGCTTAGCAAGACGCTGATAAGAAAGAAACTTGGTTTGTTGAACAATAATGAACGCATTAGGTGCAAATCCTTATGACAAATTTCTTTATAAACAATTTTTAGTTTTAGGCTGCTGAGATTGTCAAAAAGTAGCAAACGTGTAGCAAACAAAAGTAGCAAACGTTTAAAAATGAGAAAGTGATAAACAGTCATCGTTTGCTGAATCATTTCTGTTACTTTAACTAAAGACAAAGTATGAAAGACGTGGTTGTTAATTATATTATATAACTTAGCTTTTGTAATATTTTTATTTGCTGTAGTAAATACAAATGATTAAAACCACTAAAAAAAGTTTTTTACGCCTACATAGGAATCATTTACGTCTGACTCTATTTTTAAAGTTTAAATTTATCTACACTTAGTATTCCACTTTCACTTACTTTTACAGAACAGCAGCTTCTCGTCCCAAATATGTAATCCGCAAAAGAGAGCATAAAGAAGATGAATTCTTGACACCTTTTGTTTCAAAATTTAAAATGCTTGAACCACCTCTTTAATAAGACTATTTAGCAAAATTTCAGAAGATGTATTAGAAATTACTCAATAACTGTTGACCAGTTATACAAGGAACGATCATTTTAAATTCCACTTTATTTGCACCATCTTCTTTGACCAAATCTTTTTGTATGATTCAAAACTATTGCTGTGTTTATACTTTTTTCTAACTCTTTATTCAAACACGAATTGAGTATTACGCATTTGAAACAATACTATTTGTGAAGAAAATGGTGTGTTGTAAATCTAATTGAAATTCCAGAATTGCC
>UXUI01007249.1:14658-34416 GCA_900576705.1 Enterobius vermicularis | reverse complement strand
TTTTTTTTTTTTTCTGCGATTATGGAGAATGTAATTTTCAGCTGACCTCCGCAACCATGTAACTGGAGTATTAAAAAGACGACTGGGAGCTGAAATGCAGAAAGCAAATTTGCGAGTCAGTGGGGTAAAAACTGAAAGGTGTGTGGAAAAAGACTTAATTAAATATGCACTGCTTTACACACTTTTAAGCTACCACTGAAATTATTTTGGTTTTTCTGTGTTTAAATAAAAATTGAGTAACATAAGTTATAGCTGTAAAAATTGTGACTATACTGCTGTACTTGAAGTTCCTAAAGAACAAGATCAAGTATTTCGATGTCCAAAATGTGGAGCGCAGCACTGCAGGTAAGGTCTGATTAGTGAATGACTGTGGGTGACATAGTGAAGTGCTAGTACTTTTTGACTTCATTTTTGAAATTTGCAGAAAAACTGTACTGAAATTAACATTACACTTGACTATATCAAAAACTTGAAATAATTTATTTAATTATTGTTTCTTGGTAATTTATTTTATTGAACCGTTTGTTATTTGTCAGCATTCTAAGTCCTATTTTCATTAGGATTTGTTCCGAAAAATGGACTGAAAAACACGGACAGCGACCTTGCAGTGAAGATGCAAGCATAGCTTTTAGACAATAGTAAGCAAATTCACATATGAGCTCAGATTTAAAACACAAAATTGTGACTATCTTCTGCCAAAGTGCTTTTTTAATCTGAATAATTAGTGTCTTCTGAAACCAAAAATGTCATAACTTATAAAAAAGCATGATGTATAATACGCAATGCTGTTTAGGAAAATTGCAGCTTTTTTTTATGGTAATCTCGAATTTATTAGATTTGATAAAGAGATGTCGTTTTTTACAAACTGTATATTCTAGCCAAGAAAAGCTAAGCAACGCAGTGGTTCTAAAATGTAGAAATTGTGAATTAGTCTTTGAAAAATCAGAAGGTTGTAACCAGATGCAGTGCAAATGTGGACTCACGTACTGCTACCTGTGTAAAAAAGAAACCACAGATGGCTATCTTCACTTCTGCTGCTGGTAAGCACTTTAAGTTTTATAAACATTCAAAATTTCATTTAAAACAGCAAATTTTTTCTTCTTAAACTATTTTTCCAAAAAAAAAGTGATTATTTGTTGGGCCACTTTTGAGCAAAAATAACTTTAAATTATGTAGACTAATTTTTTTATAAGCTTTTGCTTATTGCAGGAATATATATACCTGTAATACCAAATAGGATAAAGCATATCATTTTCAAGCTCTGTGTTTACCTAGAAATAAATTTTTAACTCAAAAACTGTCTTTAGCTTTTTCCCAGTTCTGAACGTCAGTTGAAAACGAAAAAAGATTATAACGCATTGTTTAAAAGCTTACCACTATTAAAAAAAAACTGTATTTGGTTATTATTTTTATATAAATTTGTAACAACTAACGAGGTATCATATGCGACCACCAGCTCTTTTGCGAATATTTGGAATAGTCTTTAAGATTTTAGTGACTTGTTTCTTTATTAGTACAGAAATGTGAATTTTTGTACGCATTTAGTGAATCAATACCGGTTCCTGGAGAGAAGTGCCAGATATGTGAAAAAACTTGTCCGTTATATGGCGATCCAAAATTATATATAGAGATAGAGGTTGCTAGAATCAAGAAAGAAGCACGTAAAAACCCTTTAATTGGTACGAATTCTTTTTTAAAATCTCAGGTTATTGCTTGTAAAAAGTCAGTAGTCTAAAAATAAAAACCATTTAAGTCTTGAAGAGCAAAATGAGTTTAACACGCCTGTCGAGGTTACGTCTCTGGAATTGAGAGCATTCAAATGTAGTGGACGAAGGAGAAGTATTAATATTGTTTTTAGAGCCACTTAAGAAAGAAATTTTATTTTTCACATCTCAGTTTTTCATCAAAACTTCTTTTATAGGTTAAACTTTTTTCTTGTAAATGTTCTATTACAGTACTTAATTTCTTCCTTTTCTGTTTGAAAATTAGTTCCTTTCATTAATGACGTTGATGTAGAAAAGAAATTTTTGTTACCAGGTTTCTGCTAAACTGTGTTACATGCTATTCCTTTTCGCTGTAGTATTTACCTTTTCAAATGAAATTCAAGATCTTAAGCTTTTCTTATACCAGAATCGAAAAATATTTTTAAAATTCTCATTATGTGTGTAACTTACAGATATAACTTTTTGTATTTTAGCAAGAATGATAGATGATTCGGAAGGTGCTGTATAGCATCGATAAAGTACAGAGTTCGTTCAAACGGGTAATGCAAATATCAAGTTGCACTTAAAAACTTTACTTGAAAAAACCATTAAAAAGTAAAAAATACCTTGTTAGCCGAAGGTAACTACAAGGCAACGACTTACTGCTGAAATCTTTTGGTTTTAAAATAAAGAGCCTTAACAGAATTCTACGTTCTGTAGTCTTGCGTGATTTGTGTTTAAAGCTCTTCTGAAGCAAATTATATACATAAATTATATAGATTCAACGTACTGTTTCTATTTTTCTACGTACTTTGCCACAGGACTAAATAATCTGTAGAACATCGAGAAAAAAAATTCTGGGCTGTTTTTCAGAATCATCACCTTAGCTGTGCACACGTATGTTGAGTGTCTGATTGTTGTAATTACGATTAATTGATTTGTAATTGGTTTTAAACAATAAAATATTACAATTGTTTCACATAAAAAAGCTCTTCAACGTTTTCAGTGACGTTGACTAAGAAAAAATTTGAATAAAGCTCGTATTGTAGACTTTCAACAATAAAGGATGGAACACACAAACGACAGCAGATGCCTAATTTGACACTTTTACTCTGACTCGCTAAAAAATAATCTACATTAAACTCAGAATTGATTAAAACTGTTAAAAAGTTTTAATTAAAATTCTATTCACGTGGCAAACATTAATGTTTGTTACAAAACAATACTAATTGCTAAGTGAAAAAAGTGTGTTTTAATTCAAAGCAAATTTTATTCTAGTAATACAGCTTTTTTACAATTTCATAATTCATACCAAATTCCTTCGGTTACAACAAGTGATTTGTCGCCGACGACTTCTCAAAACTTCTACTGTCTGACCTAAGCTCAAAAACGGTAACAGAATTTGAATGTTGCTAATTGGTTTGCTTGTTCGCTTTGTTTTAGACTTGTTTTCCACAGTTACTTTGTAGTTTACGATTTCTAGTTTAATCCTTCTGTGAAAAAGATTTTAACAAGTCGAAAATAAAAAAATCTGTTAAGATTTTTAAGTTTCACTGTTGCGGTTTTCTAAACCTCTTAGCGCAACCACAAAATTGCCACTAGCTAATTATAAACAGTAACACCAAAAGATAACATTAAAAAAATCGTTTTTCAAAAATTCCCAATCTCAAATGCAGAATTAGTAACAAGAGATGAATTGAAAATTCCACAGTCTAACACAAAATGAAGAGTTTACAGAACTCAAGCGACAATAGAATAATCAAAGTGAAATAGCCAAAAAAGACGAAATCTTTCTTCCTGAAATGTACGCCGAAAGACAACTTGTAAGTGGAATGGATTTAAAATCAAAAAATTTAAATATAAAAAAAAAGAAGCGCTTAATCTGAAGTGACGACTGAGCAAAGATCAGCTTAGAGGCAGCTTCAAAACTTTTAAAAGCGTTATAACAAGATGTGGAAAGCAGTGAACCAACAGAAAAATGATAAAATACCGAAGTATATATTGAAAATGCAAGAAAAAAACGTCACACATTTTTCAAAATTGCTTCTGAATTACTCTTTATATTACACTAATTAATTACTGTGCACTACACTGCAACTTACACCTTCTATACTCAAACATATAATGATGCAATTAAATATAGTGATTATACATGCAGTTTTTTTGCACGGTTGAGAATATGACTTATTAGAGTGAACTTTTTCGTAACTCTTGAGGGTACCTTGCCCTATATTTTCAACTTGGTAAACCTTTAAGCACAAAATAATATTTGATTTAAGCTTCGCCAATCTGAAAAGTCAGCTATCTTAACTGAAAACGCTTCTCTGGTTACAACATACGTATTTTTGACCTTCTTCTTGCTATACCTCGTTCACCAGTTTGACTGATTCATCGCTTTTTTGGCCGAAAATCTTTTGCTTTTGACAAATACTCAGATTTTTTTAGCCACATTGTATTGTTTGCCAGTTCTTTAAAAGTATACCCACTAGTTGCTACGTCTGCGATATTTTCTTGAGATAAAAAATATCATTTTTCAAAAGCTCTGTTTTTTCAATTTTTTTAATTCAATTTCATAGAAATGCTGATAGAATCTTCGACGCGTAGAACGCTTTTTGAGCTGATCAAATAAACCGTTGCACAACCGATATCTTTAATTTAAGTCCTACATACGCCGTAACTCCTATGTTGATTAATAATGAAATTAGTTATAATCTCGAAATTGTCATACGTTTAACGACACATAAGCGATTTTTGCTGGAAAATAAGTAATTCTTACAGCCTTCATTTCGTTTAATTGTTAAACAAAGCACGGCAGCGTATGTCTTTTTCGAACTGCTCAAAAACGAGTACATCTCAACTCGATCTTCTCCCGCAGAATTCTTTACTTTTCACTGCATGTGTGCCACCCTCATTCCATAACTTCTGGTTTCTTTCTATTTTTTTAGTGAGCTTCCTTGGTGATTTGGTCATCTCAGGCAAACTCCCGCTTCCAAAGTGACTAAGCCAAAATTTTTGTCTTTAGATTTACTGGTACTTATAACCTCGGCAATTTGTAGTTTTGAACTAAGCGTGCTAAAATTGATCTTTTAGTTGTCTCAATGGTTTCTTGAATCGGCTTGTGGGAGGACGCTTTAAATTTGTCCTTCTCTCATCATCAGGTTATCCCATGCAAATTGAGTGCTTTTTTCTTATCGAAAACCTTCTGTGAAACGAGCTTTTAAAACTTGTAAAAACTAAATGTTCATGAACGCATATTTAAAAAGGCTTTGCTGAAAATTTCCTTAACGATTTTATACAAATAGATAATTTCGGACCGACTGTTACACCCTACAATAAGATTTTCCACGTATATTTGACGTTTTATTTCACCTAACAATTCTGTTATTTATACGTTTCTAAATTTCAAAGCTTCTAATGGCCTCTTTTCCAAGTTATGTGATACTGTGAGAGCTAATAGGAATGAAGTAGAAATGACTCCGAAAGCTATTTTTTTAAAAGAATAAGTAAAAATACTTACGAGAAACAGGCCAAAAGATGAATCTTTGAGCTATAAAAGCCTACGAGAACAACTTCTGCTTACTTTATAAATCAGAATAAGATTAACTGCAACAGTAAGCATACATTACTATCTCCAACACTGTCGTAATCTTGTTCAAGTCCGACGCTATGCTTTGACAAGAAGCACGAAATAGCGATCGGAAATTTGTTATTTGTGTAGCCAAAATCTTAGTTTTTGTTTTGAAATGCTAAAAGTGCTGCTTTTGTTACCTTGTCTTGTTTTAGAGTTTTTTATTTACTGTAAAGTTATTTATTACCGTAATGTTTCATAGTAAGGCAAGCGTCACAAAAAGAAAGCACTTGACTGGTAAAGTAAAATTCAAAAACCAGTATAACATTTTGAAAAATCACTGCTTACTTTCTAAACAACAACTTGCTTTGACCGGCAGGTTGAAAGTTACGCGTTTGATCAAATTTATTGAACTTTCACGTGATTTTTTATTAAAAAAAGCATTTAAGCTAGTCTTCTTTCTCCCTTTATTTCCACATCCTTTTATTTTATTGGCTCAAGCAGCCAAAGATAAGCTAATATGAGGAGAAATCTAAGAAGTTTGTGAAACGAATAATCAATGAAGAAGAAGAAAAAAGCCTTTTTTGTTCAAAATTAGGCAAGACAGACAAGAACTGTTTATGCTTAGAGAAAATAATGTGAACCCATATGGAAAATTTAAATTTTTTCTTAACTTTTCTTTGAGGTATAAAAATATCATTTTTGAATTTTAACTCACAGCAAGCAATTATTTCATGACGGCAGGAAGAACGCTGCCTTGTATATTGCATACTTGGCATCGACGCTATAATATGCTTGCTTTAAAAACTAGTTTTGGTAAATTTCAACTCTTTTCAAAAAAGCAAATTTTTTAATGAATTAATAAAGCAAAGTTTTTGAATGATTAACAACTGGTTTTAAAAATAAAACGTAAAGCTTTGCTTGCAGAACTTTATTAACAGATACAACGCAGTCAATCTTTTTAATTTTTCCTTATTTCGATACAATTTCTGCCTTAAAAGCCTAATAAAAAATTTTTTTTCAAACTTTGAATGCTTTAAGTGATAGTGCTAAGAGAAACTTAATATTTACAAAAAATACTGCTCACCTGTAAGAGTAAGAGAACATAAATTCAAATACACTGATGTTCCTGAGTGGCATTCCAAATTAGGTTATCGCTTAAAGATAATTGTTGTATTTGGCATCAAGACACTAATTCTGACTAACAAAAATGAAAGTGCTTCAAAGCTTCTTGTCAGTAACTCGTAACAGATAAATGTAACAACAATTCAATTAATAACAAACAGTTTTTGATTGCTAAAAATTTATTGTAAAAATTAAAATAATTTTTCCTTTCTTATATTTAAAACAAAAAAAGTGTGCAAATTTTACATGCAAAAACAAACACCTATTCGTTTAAAGTTCTGAAAAAAATCGTACTTTTTGCTTTTTTTGAATAAATAAAAATATTTTAATGCAAATACAACTAGATAGCTTAGAAACCAAACTACAAAGTACTGAAAGTGATTGAAAAGCAGAATTTTTTAAGGAGAAAGTTTTTACGGAGCTGCACAAAAGCAGCTCTTCTGTAATAACCTAAATAAGCCTTAATCGAGTTTTATTTTCAAGAATCTACTTATCCATAGCTAGAAAAAGCAGAAGCAGGTAAACGAAGAATGGGTTTGTTTTTTCCTAGGCCTACTTAGAGTTGTTGCGAGCGGTGACACCTAATGCTCGTGCACAGTTCCCGGCTGTTTCCTGTTTCGTAAAACTACATTTATATATTTCTTTATTTTCTATACTACAGCCTAACCTTTTTATACTTTATTCTTGAATATTATAGCTTTTTTATTTTACTGTAACTTACTTATTTTTTTCATTAGTCTATCTTGTCTACTCTCATTTCCGGTGCAATAATTTACAAAGAATGACCAGTTTTTACAAAACCTGCAATCTAAATCATTATGTGTGCTAACGTGACAGCTGAATACGGAGTTTTTAACCTTATATTTTTCTTGAGAATGCACATTTCAATTTTCGTTGTTCGTTGGTAAACGAGTAAAATAAAAATTTTACGCTGAATTATAAAAATTCGTAATGCTTCTTTGTTGCTTGTGATCTCACTACAGATTATAGACCTTTTTATAAATCTTTTCAATTTTACGTACCAAAAAATATTTTGAAAATGAAAAAAAATAAGTTTTAAATCTTGATTTTTTTTAAAAAGTTTCAACTTTTATAATACTCTCTTCTCAAGCACTCTTTTAGTTTTTGGGCTGAACATCCATTTAAAGTCATAAAAATGTCAGCTACATTTGAAAGTATAAAAGTCTTCTATTTAAGACGCTTAAACCTACTAAACCTATGAGGTTTTTATAGTCGCTGTAAAAAATAGTTAAATGTAGTGGTATAAAACAGTACAAGTTTTTTATGTTTTAGACAACGCTTATTCTTTTGATAGTATGCGTTTGCTGCTTTACAGAGACTTTTTTTACTTCGCAGTTCTTTTGATGTGCACTTTTTCCTTCATTTATCACTTCTGACGCATTTCTGTTCTACTATCGCTTCGCGTTGTTTTGCTTATGTTAGCTTCTGGTTTAATTACATGTATCGTTTCTTCTATATTTGATAAAACAGAAAAAATAGAAGTATTCAATATTGTTCTTTAAAACTGAAGACACGTAAATTTACCTTTAATCAGCCACGCGGCTTATTCAATGTTACTAAAGGCTTGCAGTGCTGTTATTGAAATCAATTGGAGACTTTCTGACTAGTATTTGACTTCTAGAGTAAAAAAAATTCACCTAACAATCTACATTTGAAAGCGTCTTGTCGCATATCGTTCTGTAAGCTGAGAAATAAATCTCTTGCTCTCATATAAGCCAGTGTATGTGTCTAAAATATGTCCCTGAAGCTTCTCCTGTAAAACATTAAACTCGAGCAAATAATCATTTAGTGAAGGACCATAAGCATAAACAACTTTTTTAGAAAAATAGTTATAAATTCTGTATTTCGACACACATAATGCTAAGCAACATGCTGACTGATAAGGAGGGTGAAAAACGTAAAAACGTCTCAAACCAGCTTTATTGTAAAGTCTTATCGCGCACTTCTATCAACACTTTTTCCTAGTTGCATTTTTTTGCTAAACTACTTTGTTTATAGTCAGTATTTTACCCAAAAAAGAAATAATAGAGACTTCTTATTACGTTTATGACAGCGGTACTGATGCCTGTAAGTAATAGTAATTCCGTAATTTATGAATAATCGTTATTTCATTTCATCAAAAAAACTCGCTTATGAATTTTCTTAGCAACCCCTCAGATAAGTTCGTTCTACTTCTTTTATAATAATAAATTTTGTTTGTGAAGATTTGTAATACATTTTCCTTTAATTATGTCACTTCAATTAAACAGCATAACAGTACAATCGCATACAAAATGTTTAGCTTTTAATTGGAAAGGTAGGAAAGACCGCAAGCTCTGTGCAAATTAACATTGATGTTATCAATAACGCTTGTGATTTAGGTCTATCTAACACATCTGAACGTATGCAATATTTAAACTCATGAAAATTAATTTCTAAACTGACTTTAATTTTAAACTGCTTGCTACAGGTGGACATTCGTCATAAACACGATCGTTTCCTTTACTTCACTAAACAGTTAACCAAGGAAGCAATGGTTTGTAAATACAGTTTATAACCATATATTCTGCAGTAAATTTTCTTTACTGTATTCAAAATAAAAGTGATTGAACATACAGGACATTTTTGAAAAAATGTTGTTACTTCCACGCATGAAAATAGATCTATTTCAAATTTTACGTTTTTTGCATCTAGTTTATCAGATTTTTCAAATTTTACGGAATTGCAGTAGTTTAACTTCAGTTTGCTAAAACCAAATAAAAACGCAAGAAAAATCTGCATTTTGCTAAGTTTTATTCGGTTACTCATATCAATATTAAACATATCTTTATTTCATAGCATTACACGCTATTTTCCGACTTGAGAGCTATGATATAGCTATCCAGCGAGTTGTCGAAAAACGTTGATAATACGTTAAACAAGCATGAAGTTAACTATAAACGGCTTACTTAAAAGTCGTTTCAGATATATACACCTTACTTACCACATTTTCATTTGTCAAATCTAATATTTTGGAAAGTGATTCTTTTAAAGAACCAGAGATGTGTCTCATCGTTTTTCAATTTTATGTTTAGGAATCTATCGCCTGTTCTCGATGTTCGAAAGAAGTTTCAGTGGAGAAAACCGTGTACTGCAAATCTTATGAAAATGTTAGAGCTGTGTTGAAATGTTTATTCTCTTATTGTTAGTTTTTTTTAAAAAAGAGCAGTTACATACGAAGCATCAGAGTGGTGAAAAATTCTATAGTTATAGACAATATTTCGCTTCTATCTCTATCTTTTCTCCGTAGCGGATAAAAAGCTGCTGACAGTGGAATCAGAAACGATTTATATTTTTATACATTTTGAGTAGTTGTAGAAGGTAAGTGCAAATGGTTTTTACGGTGCATTTTCATTTCAGCAGTCTGACGAAAATGTTAAGCATCGGTTCTGCTACAACTGTGTTTATAACGTCTTAAGGAAATTGATAAACGAACGCGGAACAATCAGTGTGCACGGTTTTTTTTGTCTGCACCAACGGAATTGTTCAAACTCAATCTACTTCAGTCAGATTTTGCTCATTTGCTGCATTTATACTGACCGCAAAAGGCAAATTTGCTTTTTGATTTTGGTTAGTTAGTAAAAATGTTTTTAGGCGACATTTATCATTCAATGCCAAACGACTTGAAGACAGAATTAAATGAAGTGCTATGTGCTTCTCACGACATGGTAAGCGAGAGAATTTAATAACACCAGCGATGAAGGTAAAATAGTGCAGAGGAGTGTAGGACAATTGTGCTGTAATGTTTCAAAAACTTTTTATGAGTTTTCGTTGGTATTCGGTAACGATTATAAAATTTGACAAAATTTCTCATTGAAAATTTAATTGTCAAGGTTGCTCAGTCAACTCACTAATACCGTATTTCTTTTTATAGCTGTCGTGAATATGAAGTTATTATAACAACTGTAGTTTTGTGCTAAAGCCTGTAGACCTTGGTGGCTTTCTAAGTGTCAATTAGTTAAAGAACATTTAAACATTATGTTACTTTTTTTACATTTTTATTGATTTCTTTAGTTAATTTTTTACTTTATATTTGAAAAAAATCTGTAATAAATTAACTCGAAAAGTCCTTAAAAAAGTATTAAGCAAAAATGTGTAGTTGTGTTTTCTACTTTCACTTTTCTAGTTTCTTGTAAGATTTCATTTGGTTAAGTACGGAACAAACTGTAAAAAACAAACTGCTTAATGAGAGCAATGCTTAGTTTGATTCTCACTTAGTACTATTTTTTTAGACAACTTTGATTTTTTTTTTGCCATTATTGGTATCGTTTTCGCCTTACCTGGTTTCTTTTAGATTAATATTGCTTTCTAAAATACGTAGCACAATTATTTTTTATTATTATTTTCAACAAAAAATCTGTGCTTTTCATCAAGCACTGAAAAATTTTTTGAGTTTTTTCAATTACAGTAACTAAGGAAGGATATTTTATAAAAACCGCAAAAATTATTTTTATTTTCTTCCAGACTTTCATTGCATGTTCAATATGTTCAGAAGATGTTTCGGCGGAAGATGTAGTCTACTGCAGACCTAAAGAAGATAAGGTGGTTAGACATGTATCATTTGGTTGATAAAATTTTTATGATGAAAAAAAAATTAAATTCTCGATTCTCACAAAGTAGTTAACATTAATGGCACAGCTGGTAAACATTTATTAGAGATAATAATTTCAAGAAACATCTTCTTTTGGTCACTAAACTTTTCGTTTTTCAGCAGCTGAATCGTCCAGAGGAACATCCGTGCTGCAATGAATGTATCGCAGGTGAAGTGAGGAAAATAATTAAGAAAGGAGACAGTATTGACTTATGCGGGCTTTCCTGCATAAGCACAAGTAAATGTACAAACGTATTGCCTTGGGGTAAAGTACTACAGTCGACTTGCTTTCTTCCTTCTGACAAAGATTAAAAATTTTCTCACTACGCATTTACGGGCAAAGTTTCACCATGATAACGTAATAACTATAATGTTTGTGATACTTTGTCAAATTGAGAATACTAACTTTTAATTTATTTTAATAACAAAGTAAGTATCTATTTAAAAGTAGAAAAGGAATTACTTGCTTTTTTCTAACTTAGTTTTAAACAGCATAAGAAGAATAGCATTTCAGAAATAATTTAAAGAAATTTATCTGTTTTGCTATGCAGTATCTTCAGTACTCTTCGACCTATACTGTTGCTCTCGTTTTCACTGCAGAATCTGTGAAAAAGTAAACAGAGTTTTTCAGTTTCTAGGACAATAAAGTTTTCCATAATGGTACATTTATAAGTTAGAAATATAATGTAGCCAGTGCAGAACTACAGAGAATTAGAAGGAATCCGGACCGCCCTTTGATAACTTTTCCTGTAAATTGCGAAAAAAGATGTGTTTATTTGCTTTTAGCGTAATTTGCATCAGACTAAAAAGCCCGATATTTTAGAGATAATTGTCAAAAATCTGCCAGCTTCAATAGGCGGTCGGATAGAAACTATGATACAAAATGCAAATCTAGCTGCTCTTGGAATGGAAGTTGAAAGGTATGCAGCGACATCTTGCCAAAAACTTTTCTTTATTGCTTTTTAAGCAAACCAAAAACCTTTTTAATAAACAAACGAGAAATGAAATTGAAAAGTTGCAGTTGCAAAAGCTGTGGCTTTTCTGCTGTACCTGAAAAGTCTAAAGAAGAGGAGCAGATTTTTACATGTCCAGAATGTAAAGCACAGCAGTGCAGGTAATAAATTTTTTTTGAGCAGTAATTTGCATTAACTGTTTAACATCATTGTTGACACGGATTTGAATTATGATTGTAATTCAATATGTGGTTTAATTTTTTGTTATTCTAAATTACTCATGCACTTTGTAATCTCTTAAAGAAGAAAAAATTGTTTAAAATTTCACTAATGAAGATAGTTATTATAGCAGCAATTTCCGATTTTGCTTTTCTCAAATGTTGTTTTTTTTTCACAGGTTTTGTTTCGAGAAATGGACTGAAGAGCATGAAGTACTGAGCTGCGACGAAATGCGAGCTTTGGGGTTGAGGTAATATGCGAAACTAATGAAGGAAAAACTAAGAAAAGAAAATTGATTGCAAATGAATTACTTAAACTGCAGTTTGTATACAGCCATTTTCGTAAGCTCCTTTTAATCAGCTGTTAGCACTGACAACTGTATTCTGTAGCAAAGCAAAGGTAGATGAATCCGCACAACGAATATGCAAATGTGGTCGTAATTACCAGAATGTGGCAGAAGAGACGGGATGTAACAAAATTACTTGCGCATGCGGAAGAACGATTTGTTACTTGTGTCTTAAAATGAACGTTAAAGACAATCACTTCTGCTCGTAAGTGTTTTTTAACTCCTCAAACCAGGCTAAAAGAACTTATGTAGAGATAAAAATAGAAGAAAATGCTGTAAGAACATTTAAGTGATTAAGACTTATAAGCATCTTTTATAATTTTAGATCCCAAATAGCTTTATTTTGCAATAATAAATCATTTGTTAGATAATTTTAACAGCATAATAACTTTTGCGTAAAAAATTTGTATTTCCGGATTGATTAGAAAAGGCAAAAAAAAAAAAAAAAAAAGTAAAAACAATTCAAACAACTCTAAAGGTTCAACTTTCTATGTCGTCAAAAAAATTTTGCTGACAAAATTGCCAACTCCTGTCATGTAATCTTATTAGCACTTATTACCAAATAGGATACCAAATTTAAATGATTATCTATATTGACCAGTTTATAAAAATATCAACATCTTTCCGCTTTTCTATTCACCATTCCGAATACTCATTTTTCTCTAGAAAATAGCGTTTAATGGTTATATAAAGGTTACACTATTTTCTTCAGTGTTTGTTAAAAAATAAATACTCTCAGAAGCTGAGTTACTACTTTAAAATAAATTAATTTTTTTATATTTTTCATAAGAATAAAACAAATGCGTTTTTTGCTTTAATTAATAAAAGCCTATAAAATCTTGAATTTCTCTTGTTTGGGGGTTGAATTGATTATAAAGATGAATTCTTGTCAGGGAAAAAGTTGGTTGCAGATGTTACTTTTGCAGCCGCAAAAAAGCTACGTTTGTTGTTTTTTCTTTGTTTGCAATAAATTCGGATTATTGTTTTGCAGTTAAAAATTTATATATTTTTTATCAAAACTTTTATAAATCATATATTTTATCTTTTATATCGAATGTCTCTGTTTGATATATGATATTTATCAAACGACATTGTTCAACCTTCACTTGACTGATAAAACCTCTGTAAAGTTGTCAAGGAGCTACAGAAATAAAAGCTTTGGGTAATTAATCAATAACCAAAAATCAGCTGTTTAGTACACCTTTAAATTCGCTAAAATTTCAATTAACCAAAGTTATGCTTTTTATGGTTATTTTCACTATAACAAAAAATTCGCATTTAGGCATATCACAGATGGCAAGTGTGAGGAATGTGGAGACAAGTGTCGTAAGTGGCGGGCTGAAGATGACAAATCCAAAGACGATGAATCGGTTTCCGATGAGGTGGTTGTATAAGTTGACTTTTAACAATTGCTACTATTCTCATTAAAAAATATTAAGTTGCTTACCAAACCGTGAAAATTAAAGAAATCAAATTTAGAAAGAAACTTACTTTGAATTTCTATCGTTTAGTGCTGTCTTCGAAATTAGTGATTCTTTTTTAGTAATTTACCCTTTCAGTGTTACATATTTTCCTACTCTTCCTTTCACAACTTGTTTCAAGTCATCAAAACAGCAAGATTGAAAGTGTTTGAAAACAACTTAAAGTAGATTCCTTTTTTCATTTTATCAACCTCAATTCCACAATTAAAAAATTTTGAAAAAGTATTGCATTCTAAGACAAAAACATACAAATCTCTCTGTAATCTAAAAACATTGAAGAAGAAAGTCAAGTTTAAAATTTTTATTACTTTAGGTATCGAAATCGGTTTAAAAAAATACCGTAACATTCAGGTTTTGTTAAAGGTCATTTTAGAGCAAAATTCAGTGTCTTATATGTACGGATGAAGTTCCAACAGAGGAGACCGTGTGGTGCAGTGCTAAAAACAAAGTTAGAGATGATTTTTTGTTATTTGAAGCAGATTTTCTTCAGATAATGTATGAGATAATCATTTTTGTAAGAAAAAAGATTTATAAAAGTTGATTTTGAAAGACGTAACTTATTTTAACTGTATTGTCTACTAAGCAGCGCCTTACTAGGAAACAGGCTTCAATGTGACTAAAATGGTAAAAACTAAAAATATTTATTTCAGTTAACCATCAAATTTTTTTAGAGAACTGGAACAGAAGTAGAACATTCTTTCTGCTCCAGTTGTGTAGAGCAGCAGGTGAAAGAAGTGGTTGATGGTAGCGGAGCTGTCGACCTTCTTGGAATTCCTTGTCCAAGCGGAAGAAAGTGTTCTAACATAATTTCTTGGAGTAAGAGTTGTCAAAACTTATTTTTTAATTAGTAAAGCATATAAATCTCGGACAAACAGCTAATAAGGGAAGTAACTGGTAAAGTTGAACAACTAATACAATAATCAGGCATAGTTCGACAATTTATTAACAAAGTGCTTTTTTCCTGAACATTTGGGTTTAAACTGAGAAAATCAAAAGCCTGATGCTGGAGAAATTGTTTTTTGAAAACGGTTCTTAGCTCGGGCGTTAAGCAACTGTTGTGGCGTGTCAAAGCCCAGCGTTTGGATATTCTCAAAAAGCAAACCTTTCAAGCAGACGCTCAAAACCATACTGTGTTAAACAAGATTTTTTGCTAAACTGCGAACACTGTTATATGAAATTCACCAAATTCATTATGAATTTTCCAGCAATTTCAGTTTCTGATGCGTTAAAGAAAAAGTCTAGTTTTTGTGGGTTGAAATTGTAACTAATGAGTTACATCAATAAAAAGAGTTGAGAACTACAAAATAAAAAGCATCAGTTCTACTTCTTTCTATTTTTCTAAATTTTTAAAAAATATGGTTTTTAGGCAGCTTGCGAGGTTGTGTTACAGGAGTGTTAAAGAAAAGATTAGGTATTTTGATGCAAAATGCAAATCTACGAGCTACTGGAATAAATTTTGAAAGGTAAACAACATTTTAATCATTTACGTAGTGCGTCATATGCTGTTTAGAAGTCATTGAAAATTAAGTTGGTTTGCAGCAAAAAATGAGAAGTGATTGAAACAAATTTCAGTTGTAAGAACTGTGGTTATACTGCTCTACCCGAACTACCAAAAGAACAAGATCAAATATTTCGGTGCCCCGAATGCGGATCACGACACTGCAGGTATTTTCTCATTAGTGCATATTTGCAGCTGCGATTTAATTGTTACAAGTTTCATATTTCCCAAAACTAAGCAAAAGTAGTCAATGTTATTTTCAACATCATAACAAGCTGAATTAATTTGCATAATTTTTTTGTCTTTTTTGACTCACCGATTTTAATTGACGCTCTGCTTTCTAAATACTAGTTCTACTAGGCTTTGTTCTGAAAAATGGACTGAAGAACACGGCAGACGTCCGTGCAGTGAAGATGCACGTACAGCTTTCAGACAATAGTAAGCCACTCTTTAAATTTGCTCAACGTTAAAACATTGAGAAAAAAAACATTAAACGTTGAAACATTCTTCTGAAGAATTGTTTTTGACATTTTTCGAGAAACTGAAGCATTTTAAGGTGAAAAGCAACAAAACTTTAAAAAAAGCAAAATGCCTAATGTGTGCTCTCGTTATAGAATTTCCAGAAATTTACAAATCTTGTTTCTTTTGCTGTTTTGAAGTTTTTTGAAAGTGAAGGAGAACTATAAGTTTTTTAAATGCTAATTTTAGCCAAGAAAAGTTGACCAAAGCAGTAATTCGTACATGCACAAAATGCAAGCTAAATTACGAAAAAGCAAGTGGGTGTAACAAAATTGTCTGCAAATGTGGAGCTTATTACTGCTATTTGTGTCGGCAAAATATCACAGGATACGAACATTTTTGTCGATGGTAAGTACATTAAACTCATAAAAAATTTAGAAATTGTTATTCATAATCATAACCTTTTTTAAAAAAGACAACAGTGAATTTTTGCTTGCTGAAGATTCCGCTTTCAAAAGCAGTCTATTAGACCGTAGTTGAGAAAAAATTTGAAATAAAGGCAAACCAGCGTTGTAAATTGATGAGTTTTCGAAACTTTGCTCGGTTGTTGTTTGGCAAAAAATTAAGGTATAGATTTTGCAGTTTTTTCAAGCTTTTGTGTATAATAAGTCTATAATCTGTTCCATAAAATTAAAGAGGAGAAGATGCTTCACTTTCAAACTTTTTAGGTACTAAAAAATAAAATTTTTGACATAAAAGCCTTATTTCATTTTTTGATACTATTAAACGTTAGAGAAGTGAGAAAGATAGATTTGAAAAATACTACTTAATTCTCTACGTTTTTTTCCAACTTTGTACCTGTAATTTTTTCCCCCAATTTTTAAAAAATGATTACAGAAAAATTTACTGTTGACTTTGTCTAATGTGTATAGTTTAACTAAAGCATCTTTAGCGTTGAGCGGCTAAACTTTTATTCGCAATAATATGTGAATTTTGGAACACATTTAGCGGTACATATCCAGCACCTGGAACTAAATGTCATCAGTGTGGAAAAACGTGTGGATTATATGCCAATCCACAATTATACATAGATTACGAAGTTGCTAAAATTAAGCAGGAAGCACGTGGAAATCCGCGTATTGGTATGAAGTCTTTATCACCACCTTAAATTCTCGTTTTCAGGAAAATATTTGTTTACGAACAATCAATTAAAGATTTGAAAAGCAAAAAACAGTTCTGATTAGGACTAACAACTTTACTGAAAGTTTAATAGAATCAAAAACATGTTTTAATGCGTATCGAAAAGAATGTTATTTGCGCTATAAGTGATCAGTGCTCAGCATTTTAAAAATAAATTTTACCAACAGTTTATCACCAAAGGAAAACCTCAAATTATTCATCTTTATTTCTGTTAGAGAAAATCACTTGTGTATTAAGTTTTAAACCTAAAAACCAGGATTATAAAATTTTTTTCAGCGACAAGAATTGGTTGTTAATGATGGTAGTTAGGAGCAAGCATTTTAAAACTAAATCAAAAGTGGATTTTCTGATAGCAAAAAGTCACTCCAAAAATACGCATTTGGAAGAAGGAAAGTTTTGTAAACAAAGAATTCTGTCAATTGTAAATACTTCGCGTTGGGAAAAGCACTAGAAAAACTATAAAATATTTGAAGCGCTGATTTGGCAACAGTGTTTCAATCTCATTAAAAGTTTACTGCTATACTTACTGTCTTCAAAAATTTTCTTCAGTTTGCCTTGTTCCTAACCAGTCTTTTATAGTTTTATACACATATCACTTTCACATAATACCGGCTGACATTTTCATTTGATCGATAAGTGTAGAGAATTAAAAATGAATGTCTATAAAACGCTGTGTCAATAAGAGAAATAGCTTTTTTTGGTTAATGTTAATTGTTTTTGGCAGTTTCCAAAATTTTATGCTCTATTTTTGTTTTATCTATTTAAGTTTTTGAGATTGATAGTTCTAACCAACTGGTATATTCTACATTTCAGCACAAATGGTGGATGACGTAAATGTTGGCAGAAGAATACCCTGAAATGCGTGATTGACTGAACAAAAGTTGTAGAGTGATGAAGTGACGTAAAAACAATTGTTGAAGAAAATGATAAAGAACTAACAAACGATGTATTTTTTTTTTTCTATAGAAAGACTACTATTTGTCGTGAGTAATTTTTTTAGCTACAAATGTAGAAAATTGAGAAAATTTTCACTTTGAAGCAGAAAATGATGCCTTACAAGAAATATATTTTAAGCTACTTCAAAAAAAAAAAATTCTTTTTTTTGAAAAGTACAACAGCACTAAGCTCTACTTTTTGTGCATTTTTACTGTAATACTTAATAACGAACACGAGATAAAGTTATAAGTTTTTACAGAATTACTGTATTATATATCTGCATTTGGTCCTGAAATGTTGTATTTTACAAGATATCCCTCAATAGTTTACAATTTACTCAACAAAAGTTCTGACTTCTTCTTTGTTTGATGACCTCTGTTTACATCAGTAAATTTGTAAAATCTATTAAAAAATTTTTTTAAAAAAATTGACTAAAGCTTTATTGTATCAACAACTTCGCATTACCTATTTTTAGATACAAATCATTCATTTATTATCTATTTCTTACTCGCAGCTAGATACATTTGCTGCATTTACAGATGTGCAGGTAGTAGGTAGTTACACTGTGTTAAACACGGTAAAGATAAAGTTATGTTAGAATTAGCAACAAATGACAGTGTTTTGAGTGTTAAAAAATAAACTTGACCTGCAAACAACATAAGCTAAAACTTTTTTTTTTATCATCAGTTAACTTCAATTGTTCTAGATTTTTTTTTTTTTAATAACTACAGTCAAAAAATTTTCTAAAAACTTTTTACTTTTATATAAAATTATTCATAAATATTTTAAGAAGAAGAAATTTTTCAAAACTCTTTATATAGCAATAATATTTCACCACTCAATAATTTGATTTACAAAGATGTTGGCACCAGTTTGAAAGCTAATTAAATCGGTTTAACACCACTATGTCTTCCTCTTTAAGTGTATACAACTGTACAACACGTTTTCTCTTAGATACATTGATAGAATATAAATTATAGTGAAAAATGAGAAGAAATAAAAATGTTGAAAAATAAGCCAACGCAGGGGGTTTTAATTAAAAGGTTTTACAGTTGTTTTTCTTTACAACAAATAACAGTTTTGATAGAGTAAACCTTTTCTTCAAAACAGTATTTTGTTTCAGTTAGCATCAAAATCACATCACATTCAAAACCGCTAAAAATCCTGAACAAATTTAATGAATTAATGAATTGTTTCGTTTATCCTAAAGTGTTGAAACATTAACTGAAATTTTAATCTGTGCTCTGAGTTTTTTTTTTTGATTATAGCACATTTTGAAGTGAAAGTTATAATTAATAAATGGTATTTGTTTTATAAGAATAGCGGAATATAATCAATGACAAAAAAAAAAAACTACAGCTACCAAACTTACACCAGCAGATCAATTTACCGAATTATTTATTGAAAAAAAAAAAAAAAGTAGACATTAGTGCACAGAATAAATAAAGAAAATTTCTTACACTTTTTTGTTTTTGGGAGACGTTGATTGTAAACCTTTTTTTTTTTTTTTCTGTTATCTGTAGTATCAGTTATGTCTTTTTTTATCCTCTTTTTTTTTACTTTATCAAATCAAACCAACAATTGGTTTTACCAAAAAAAAATTTTTCCAAACTTTTTCTGTTTAGGTTTTTCTTTTGCAT
>UXUI01007248.1:18346-31417 GCA_900576705.1 Enterobius vermicularis | reverse complement strand
AAAAAAAAAAAAAAAAAAAAAAAAAAAAAAGAAATAATTTAAAAAACAAGCAATAAAATAAAGTAAAATAATAAAAAGAGACTTTTTCCATTTGATAGGTAGTTAGCACAGTTCCGATCATCACTGACTTCCTACATGCACGAAGAGCAAACAATTTTCGGAGTTTTGCCGGCCTATACATGGTACCCGGGAATTCACGAAGTACAGAAAGCATTTCGTCAATGTCTAAAAAGAAGGACATTGGATAATCCATTTTTTTAACTTTAATTGCTACATCCTCCTTTCCTAAAATCGGTGCTCCATAAATCCATCTTTCCAGAACCAAAATACTCGTGAGATTATTTACCAGAAGTATTAAATTGCCAGTTGTGAAGTACAGGAATTGACGTCAGAAGAACTTTGTGCCCAGGTTCCCCTACAAAATTTTTTTGTATAATAATTATAAAAGTTCAAAAATTGCATCCAAATGTCTCATTATTAAACCTGAAGTCTTGTATCATACCTTCTTCATTTATTTGAAACTCGAAACCATTGTAGTTAAAAATTTCTAGGTGATCTTGCAGTAGAGACTCATCAAACGCTCCAAGACCCAGGGGTAATGGCCTGAATTTCAAAACTTTCTCCATAACGTCTGTTTGAGGAAACAAAAAATAGTATGCAAATATAAACTTTTTAACCGTACACAAATTTATACCTTAACAGGGCTTGTGACTGGATTCGTGCCTTCTTTTGGAACCTCTCAAAATTGTATTTCTCATCACTCGCGTGTTGGTCTACGATGAAAAGGTCACCATGCAAACGTGTTACTATAAAGCCTTTGTTAAACTGCCCGATTATAACCATACGTTCAAAATCGTCCTTTCTAAAAATGGAACCAAAAATATGCCAGTTTAGAGTCCTACTTAATTACGTAAGTGCCACAAGAACGAATTAATAAGAAAAACTTAAAAAACTTAAAATATTTTTGGAAAGTAATGCAACACTGTTTTAATACAGATAAGTATGAACTCTTTCACGTAAAAGAATTTCTTGTTTCAAAAATGTATTCAGAGCAAAGAAATTTGGAGCTGGTTTGCATTGTAACAGTATTTTTAAAGATAGCAACGGGTCTTATAAACATCAAAAGAGATTTTAATGAATTTTGCTTAACATAAGAAGAAAAGACTATATCGAACCAAAGTATGTTCCTAGTGATGTCAACTCCACTAACACACAAACCAAAAGCATACGAAATGACTGCATTCAGCTCGTTTTCAGCGACTTTCGGATCGATTGCAACAAAACAGGCCCGTTCAACTGATGACTTACACTTATCTGTAGTTTGTTCCACTGTCTGATTATTATGCAGCTGTAAAACACCAAAGCATATTAAAAATTTGGTACTGCGAAACTTAAAAAAATCAAACTATAAACAACACTAGAGATACGTGTTCAAAAACAGTAAGCGTAAACTTATGTGAAAGAAACAAACCTCATTTAAACGTTGTTTTAGTTTCTCAATAGAAAAAACTATTGTCTGCTGAGTTCGCACTCGTTCATGAGAGCTCTCATCATTATCTGTTACGTCCGAATGCTAAAAATACGAAGACGATAAAAAAAGAAACTCAGTAGATGCTCAGAATTATCCAAAATAAAGCAAACTGATAAAAAAGTTTTAAGTAACTAACGCTAGCCATAAGAAAATTACAAATAAATCTTAATGCTTCGCAGTCTTCCCATTTCCAGTCAAAAATCATGATTTAAAAAATCGTTTAGAAACCGCTAGCTCCAATTAATCAAAAGAAACATTTTGAACGATTGGCGAAGAATTCCCAAAAACTTCTCGTGAATGCGGCCGGATACTCTTAGAGTGGGAGACTGATTCAGGCTCGCAAAAATCTTCGTCATCATCAACTGGCAGAAACATATCAGACTTTGTGGTTTGCCCCACAATACTGTTAAGGCAAACTGTACTTCCTGAGTTCCCCTCGTCAAAAGTTCTCCTCTAAAATAACAGCAACAAGAAGCTCAGACAAAAAAAAATCAATAAAAGCTTCTCACAACATATGAAGCTTTTTTCCTACAATTTAACCAGTAGAACAATGACTTTAACAACAACTAATAAAGCGCACCTATTCAGAAATAACTGAAAACGCATACTACCCAATTACCATATCTCAACAAAAACTGTTCTCAACCCTTACTCAGTTTTTTCACGTCTTTTCACTCCTAAAGTTATTTAGGTAACTCCCAGTGCTATCTCGAAATTGGAGAGAAAACACTGCTTACTATAAAAGAGTACCATTTTCGCGAAGAACGCACTACACAGGAACCAGTCTGGTTGACTTTACTATATTAATAGTATCGTTCACGCCATTAGCACCCTCAACCCCCTCTTCCCCATCGCTTAAGATAAGTTTACTGAAATATTGGAGAAATTATTTAAAAAAATTTTTATGCCAACCTTCATTGCACTGTTGACTTGACTTGGCAAATCCTGAACAGCACTACCACTATCAAGATTACCAGCAGAAACAGCACTGCTTGGAATATGAGGAACGACTTTAAAAGCAAAGTCCTCTAGCTTATTTGTTACTCCGCGTTTTAATGCCAAACCTTGCAGATCCTTTTCAGGACTTTCAGCCTGGCGTTTCCGAGTCGGTTCCGCGTTTTTCAAATTCACTAAGCACACTTTTATTCCAAAGAGAATTTGGAAATGACAATTGAACAGAAGTAGTCTTTTAATCGCTGTCAGGTACTAAAACAACCAAAACCTGACAGGAACAATGTGTCAACTCAAATTTGGATAAAGAACTTATAACTCAATTCTACGAAGGCTTACAATAACAACACTACAAAAATAAAAAAAAAGAAAAATGAGATAAAGGAATAGTTAAAAAATTAATAAAATTTTGAAAAACGATAGCTCACAATTACTCAAATACTTGACTTCTGCTGGATTTCCGCTTGGAAATGTAAATTGCGAAGAAGACAATTTTGAAGTACCATAGTTTGTTTCAGCGGAGGAATGGGTCGCTGTTTCAAAGGAAGCATCAGATGGTGTTTGGGAATCCAATGTCTCCTGCTCTTAATATGTGAAAAATAAAAAAAAAATAATAAGTTTTAGAAAACTTTTGAAGCTAAGCGTACAATAGGATCTACAGTAAATCATAACATTCAACCAAGTTGTTTTTCCTTCTCCCAGGCCTTGTTTGTCGGCACAGACTGCGTGCAACCAAGCAGTGGAACAAATGTAGCCAGTAAAGAAGATCTTAGAAGAGCGAATAAATCTTTTTCGCGTTCGAAATAAACCATCTGTTTATCAGGAGAAACATTCACGTCAATTAGGCCTAAGATCAGAATAAGTTTTGAGAAGAGCAGAAATGCTGTTGGAGAACGAAGTCATCCATAGCTAGAGCACAAATCAATGACAAGGAGTATACCTGGAGGTGCTTCAACAAACAGTATGAGCATACAATACTGCCCAGAATTATACATCTGGTAAACTTCGTTAGCGATCCGACAAAGCTGCAATTAATAACTTAAGTCATCTTATTTACAGAAAAATCCAATCTTGGTTTTCTAACTAAATTCTATTTCAGTGAAATAAATGAACTTTTAAAAACAACTTTCATTCTTCTTTTTGTAATCTGAGAAAATGAATTACCCTGTATTTGCTTCTAGCCTTCTAAATAACTGCTTGCCTAACACTCATAAATTTTCAAAATAAAATTTATTTCCTCCCCAGCTCTAACCATTTCTTTTTTTTATTTTTGTATTCAAAATTTTCTCATTAAAGTGTAAAAAGGTTTTCTTTTTTTGTGTGTGTTTGTGTCAATGTTATAATAAGAAGAAAGTTTTGTGAGCAAGATCAAAATTACTAAAAAGTGATGGGGAACTAATTATGCTGGTAAAAGAAGTGCTGATTTACGAAGGTCCACTTTTTATGTGCAGTACCTGCCATAAAAATTAATCCCAAAACTGCCAAAGAATCGCTATTTTAAAAGCAAACATCAAGGAAAAAAAGCTTTGCAAAGAATTTTCTTAAAACCATACCAAAACGGTAAAAGCAAAAAATTTAAAGTCGTTTAATAAAAACTAACGCAACCAGCTTTCTTTCGAGAAAATTTTCCACTTAGCTCAATCTACGCAACAGATTATAAGTGAATTTTCATCGTAAAAAAGCTTAACCATCAACCTCCATTTGGACAGAGGAGCATTCTCTTTAGCATCAGTGATTACCAACAGAGCGATCGAAGAAAATATAGCAGTAAACAAAAATAATTATTAAAAAAAACCTTTGGGTAGTGCACTGGCCGTTTATTGAAAAAAATGAACTGTCTATCGTTGCTACTCCTGCCATGGCCGTGCTCGCAAGAACTAATATACCCAGAGAGTCTGAAAAATTAGCAAATTGACTCAAAGCAAAAACCAGATTCAGCGCACATCTCAACATTGAGAAAGATTTTGCATAGCAGTTAGACGAAAAAATTTACCGGATGTCATCGAAGTTCGTTTCAGGAGGGACTGAATAGAGTGAACAGACTTCTTCATCAGGGTTTACTTGCACAATTTCCAAAATGGCTCCTCTTTCAGCTCGAGCACCAAATAAACTAACGATTACGTCTTTTATAGAGGCATTTCCTCCAGGAGAAAGTAAAGCCTGGTGTTTTTTTCTGAAACAAGCATTTGTAACATGCCCAAGTAGACAAGTAGAACTTAAGCTGTCTAGCAGTTAATCACTGGCAAGACAGCTAACGTAAACTCATTCATAAACTAAAAGTCTAAGATATGTCAATTAAAGAGATACCCATTTAAGAAACTGGTGACGCAGAACCGTACATCGGTCCTTGAAAATGAAAAGGACTGTACTGTCGTCAGAAGCTTAAAAAACTCTTTTTTTATCGTTCGTTCCAACTCCTTCCTCCTGACAGGCAGTGGTTCAAACAAACTTCTTACAGAAACTGTTGTGCCAACCTTGAAAACATCAAAATTAAAACAGCCTTATGCCACCAATAGCCACGAATAAACTTGAAATAAAATTAATAAAATAAGTATTTTCAAAAAACGAGATCTAATACCGGCCACGCGCAGCTTTCTTTTGATATAATTTTAGCGCCATGGTCGAAAATCAACCGAGTCCCAACTTCCTCATTTTTATGACGAGTTGTTATGCTTATCAAACTAAAAGAAATTTTGAACTCTGAAGAAAATCTGATTATGAAAACCTATTAAAGAATCCTACTATAGCTGAAATGCTGAGTGCGAAATAAGAGAAGGAATTTGAAGGAATTTTTGATGCTCAAAATACGAACCTTAGAGCACATAGAGCGTTTAACGCCTCACCGCGAAAGCCGAACGTTGTAAGAGATGAAAAATCACCAATATTTCCTAGCTTTGACGTTGCGTGAGGTTTACCTAAACATTTATATTCCCGATTCTAAATTACAACAACGAAGAAATTTGATGCTGTAGCAGTGAAAATTACGCTTAATGCCACCTACAGAGTTGATCAAAGTCATCAGATCTGATGCCGGAACCATTGTCATTAACTTCCATTAGCTCATAACCAAAATTCTTAACACGTACTTCTGAAATTCGTAACTTAGTAATTCTCGTTATACGACCAATTGAACCAAATAGAAAATAAAAAAATTAATTAAACTTTAAAATTTAGATCATCCTGATCAGAATGAAACTTTAATTCATTGTAATCAGTAAAAAACTGCAGTACAATAAATATTCCATAATAAAACAGCCCACTTCATCGAAAAAATTGAAAAAGTGAGTGGTATAACTGATTCCTAGTGAAGATGACTTGAAAACTCGCAAATGATAAAGGACGAAACACATTTACAACAACCAAATCAGACCAGTTCCAACCTACAGCATTGTAATTTAACAAAAATTTTACAGGTCACTAATGAACATTTTCCGTAGAAACTTATAAACTAACCAATTATTGTAGCTTCGGCATCCAACGCATTATCAATAAGCTCCTTGCATGCACCTGCCAGAGTAACAACAACTTGACCAGTACTGATCTTTCGTCGGACATCACTTGAAATAAATGAGATCTTTCCTCTGCTTTCCTCACCAACTTCTACCATGCTGGAGCTAAGATTTACTGAATATCACGTTGCAGTCACATCTAGCAATGAGTCGTCTAATTAGCAACAGTGAATGAAACACATCAATTTAAGTCGAAATATTTAAAATATCAAGAAATGAATATTTCTTCCTGGCTGAACGGGTTTCCCGCAAAAAATTTCCTGCAGCTCAAAATTCAATTGCCTCTAAAACAAACTGCAGCTGTCTCAGGTATTTTAATCAATACAACTTTTGCTACCATTGTAACTTCTGAGAGCACTTCTGCGAGAAGTGCACTTTACGCTGAAAAACTCATGCAGGAGTCTCCTGATGTTGTATCATACAGCAGGATCGGCCAAATTTGAAACAGCGGTCTTTTTTCCCGCATTCTGCAAACAAGTTTTTTGGGAAAAATTTTTGCAGGGACTTTGTGGATAAAGTCGGAGAAGGAGAGAATAAAAAAAAATTACAACTAGTTTTTAAAGGGTAACTTGCTAGAAAGTGCGCTTATACCACAACTTTTTGACTTTATAAATGTTGCTCAGACCAACCAGTTAAATGACACTGACAGTTTGATTGGATACGAGGAGATTTGTATAACCTCTTATACAACTATCCTTGAACCGTTTTTCTGATTAACAATGTTTAATTCACGCTTATTCTGTCATTTAAAATAACTAAGTTTATTTTCCGTTTTTTGCCAGATGGTTGGATAAAAAGAATTTGAATTTGTTACTGTGAAAATGCAGCCAAAACGAGAAGTAACAATAAAAGCAAGCTTTTGTACTATTTGAAAATTAGTCTTAGCGCACAAAGACCCAAGGTTTTCGTTGTCAGTAACAGTGCTTTGCAATATTGAAGTTGTTGAAGTTGCAAATTGTGGTTTTCAGTTAAGAACTTTCAAGAGATATGGGCAAACTTTAACTGTTCTACTTGTAACAACCTAGAATTTTCAATTTCTGTACTGTTTACTCTTCTGCTAGGTCGTTATCACTTTCTCGCAGTCCTCGACGGAAGCAACTTCTAGGTAGTTAAGACAAAGAAAATGATTATAAGGTATATTCAAAAGATTTTGAGGACAGAAGGTCAAGTTTATAAGAGAAAAATTGCTCTTCATTCATGGGTCTCCATTTTCTGCGTACATAATGTCTAATTTTCCTTTTTTGGAGTGCAGTCCTTTTTTTTTAAAATTAATATAAGAAAACTGTTCAAAGAGATCGGCGACCCTATAGATCTTGCCGGATGAATCAGTGTTTGATGGGTAAATGTGTATTTCATTTACTAGAATCATTTTGCTAGCGGTAATGTTATGAGGCTCTGTTCAGAAGATAAAAATTTACCTCCCAAAATTTAGAAAGGACTGTACATTTTTGAACGGAAAGAGAAAAAGCCCGTACAATTTTTTTTCAAAAAATAGATAATGGAACGACCATTAGTGTAAATCTTTGAATATGCATATAACTGCACAGATGAGATTAACCAAATTTGAAAAAAATAATTTCAAGTAACACTGAGAAGAACTTGGAAGCACCTCAGTGGTAGAGCTTTACCTAGCAAAATAAACAGTCAAATTCTAATCAAGTTTTAAATTTTTCAGAAAAGTATTAGGGAAGAGAAAAGTAATTTAAGAATTTATGAAAAGGCCAAATATTTTTGCCATTTTGGATTCCCAGACGAGTAAAGGTTAATTGACAACAGTAAAAGTATTATGAGATACTGCATTAATGCTACTCATTGACGAATTAATCCTGTCTGTATAAGACTTCAGAATTACCTTTTTGACTTCGTTTATGAATGCCCGCTATAAATTCTTGCAATACAACCGTCAAGGCTTTGTGAAACCTTAGGCTAGCATTACAGCAGGTGATGAGAATTTTTAGCTTACTAAAGGTACTGATTGTCAGTTAACAGTAAATGATTATTTTGTGAATAGGTTATAATAATTTTGCAATTCAACAAAGAATTTTAGATCCAGCTATTGTTTATCATGGTTGTTTACGGCAAAAAACTTTTTTGGGCTCTAAATTTTAAGTATTTTTGATGTTGTTCAATGATAAGTGTTGAAATGAGGGCAAAATTGACGGGTGAAACTTTTACTTTGTCTTAATTTTACTCAAGTTTTAGTTGAAAAAAACCTTTATTGTAATGTTACCTATAATTTTAGTGCTCTTTCCACGCTGGTTTTTGTACTTTTCAACTTTTACCAATAGCCAATGTAAGCTTAAATTGAAACAGAGATCAAACTGAATATGAGCTACTTTTGTTTTCCGAAAAAGACTTTAAAAATTTTCTGTGCCATTAAATTGAAAAACACTTTTGTAAACAGAATGACGGTGAACAACGCTTTATTGGAACAAATTATCGTTTTTAAAAGTCAAACAACTTCCGCGCAATAATAAACTGTTCTCCATACTTTGCAGGCGACAGTAATAAAGAGTAAATCGCTTGCCTGCACGTCATCTTTACAGCGTAAGCTCAACTTTATAACTAAAACTCGACTGTTGAAAGCACTGAAACTTTTTAGAACTTGTTAGTTGGATTAAGGTTAGAAGTTGGTAACAGTGCTGTTAGGCTGAATTTCTAATCAGGGTTCAATCTGTTCTGTTAGATAACACTAATTCATGATCAGTAGAAATCCGTACTCTAATAACCAGAAGGTGTCCAAATTCCTACTGTGTCACGTTTCAAACCAATATTTCTTTAATCCTATTCCCACACACGTTTTCCTAAATGTCATTTTTTTGTGCAGCAGATGAGTCGTATTCGAGACATTCCTGACTTTCAATGTCGTTGACTTAAATGCATGTTTAGCTAGGCGGAAACATTCCGCATACTTCTTGGCTAAAAGGTCCTTTCCAACAAATTTGAATAACTTGTAGTAAAAGAAATATATTTTTATTTCTGTCCTTGTGATGCACAAAGTCTAACAATATTATTTTCTTACAAGTTTAGCGGTCTATTTGTAACGCTTCGTCAGAACAGAAATCGGCTAGTGTAGCTTCTTCCCTACTATTAGGAACCATTACTGACTAAGAAATAATTTGTTATATTAGCGTTAACTAAGCATTTATCGTTTCTTCTAACACCAAATATGGCACCACTATATATTCAGCGTTTAATACAGTTGCTTCTCGAGTAGACTTCAACTGGACAAAAGTACAAAAAAACTTTACTGAATGATAAAAAAGAGTAGTCACAGTAAAACCCTAATTCCAATAATAAATGGCAAAAGCGGGAGTAGGAGTAAAAATAACGATATCGACAGTAAGAAGACTGGTGAAAGTTTATAAGAACTTTATGTATGCTTAAAGCAAATCTTGAGAAATAAACTATTCAGAATCAACCAGTAATTAACAAATGATATAAGGCATTGAAGCGGAAAAACTTATCTTACCGGAAAGTTAAGCAATACTTAATGATCTTCGGCTGCCAAATCAACAATGTTAGATTCTGTATTACAGTCGCACTGGATCGTTGCATTATTTAACTCCGTAGATAACAGAGGCGCTGACTGAGTACGAAGTGATTCTAAAAGCCACTAGAAAAAAAACTAATTTTAAAAAAGTAATGTTACGTTCAAAATATGCTGAATCAGGAAAATTAAAAAAGTGCGTTAGGTACCAAAGTAAAAAATGGACAATGATTCTCAGTCTTTGTGCTTTAAAGTTTTATTTTGACTCAGATCCGCCTGAAGTCTCGGAGATAAATATTTCGCAAACTTCAAAGGAATTGCAGTTTGCAAGTGATCGCAGCGGATGGCTGTAAAGTAAAAGTTTCCTGCTAATTGTCCATCTAATTATGTTCACTCTACGCAGTGGGGGAGGACTTTTTTGAGTAATGAGAACTGTTATTTTTTTTAGCGCATGTAATAGGAACGTGTAACAGGGAGTGAAGTGATATGTGATATTAAGTACCAAACGGTAAACTCTATAGAGGACCCTGAACAATAAATCAATAGCATTGGTCAGTGTGTCGTGTAAAACACAGATTCTCAACGAAAGAACGAATTCTTTGGAAGCGCTATGTTAAGAGTAAAGGCTTTAATTCTTTAAGTTCAAGGTTAGTTGAGGAGCTGCTGTGAAGTCCTTGGCTTACTAGGCTAAGAGTGAATAGAGAAGTAGATAGCGAAGCCTGTGGGAAGAAGGGACAAAATTACCCATTACGGAAACAACAAAAAAACCCTATGCTTGAAACTGAGCGATAAGCTGAAAAGTTTACAAGAAATTACAAGATATCCTTCCGTCCAACCCTCTATTTTTCAGGCAAACTAAAACTAATATGTTCAGTGGGTTAATGCCATTTGAAAGGATCAGAAGTCATAGAGGGTTAGGGTAAAAACTTAAACTATTTTTATTAACATATTTCAGAAAAGTAACGCGACCTACAAACTGTTTTTTTTTTCATCTTCACCTGAATGAGATGGCTCATTATACACAGCATCAAGTACTAACAAACGGCTGGAAATGGTGAATTTGTGATGGGTAAAAGTCGAGCAAATAAGTTAAAATGGCGCATAAAAATGCTTTACTGAAGCAAGAAACGAGTGATTTTCCTTTAGAAACTGTATTCTTTCCCGTAATCTAGCTGTAGCACACAGAAGAACTTTTGAATAATACTTTTGCCCAACCACTGAAGTTCTTTATGAAACCAGTCTCCTTCCTCAGTTTCCCCGTGCCTTTTTTGCAGGAGCAGATTTTTCTTAATCTAATGCTAGTAATTTCTAGAAAGATACTAAGCCAATTTCATTAGAAATACACACCTGAAATGTCAAGTGAAAACATCTTTTTAAAGTTGAAAAACCCTATTTCCTCAACTAAAGTATAACTCCTCACTTTCTGATTGCAGCTTGATAATGCCAAGCGTACCTTAAACACTAAGGTGAAAGTCTGATCTCCAGCACGTCCTGTCTCGGCAATGTCAGAAAAATCCTATTTAATGAGCCTTTATTTTACCAGTCATGTTAAGCTCCTGCTTTACTTCAGAACTGCCTTAATACAGAGTTTCAGACAAGAAGAATATAAAGTACGCACCTATCATTTATTTCATGACTCCAGCAAAGACTACAGAAACTTCATGATAGTGGCTACTATAAGTTCAATTCGTTTGTTGTAATTACTAAAAGGCGTTCAAAAAGCCACTGGTCAACAGGCTCTTCTTAATCTAAATACTTAGCAAGACCAGTAGTTGAAAATTTAAACTTTTTCAATTAAAAAATGAAATAAAGCGCTAAAAAATCCCCCAGATGGAAAATTTTTTTCATAACCGAATTTTACCATGTAGATTTCTGTGCAACTCGATCGTTTGGCTGCTGCCTGTTGCTGTACCTGGACAAAACAAGAAGACCACTTTTTGCCGAAAAAGCGAACTAATGCGGGAAGCAGAAAAACAAGCTGTTGGGAAGTTTCGGAAGATGAAGAAGAGATTTACTAAAGGCAATTTGTTTCTGAACACACGTACAGTATATTAATAAAAACGAAGTGCGATGTGAATTTAAAACAGCTGATAATTTTTACAACGACTATGAACAAAAAACTACTTACAGTGCCAAGTAAATTTATACATAATTTTTTGTAAGCAATGAAAATTGGGAAAAAAGTTGTTCCTTTATTTAACATTCTAACACTTCTTGACCAAAACATTATAATCGATAAATTTCAACAGCAGAAAAAGCGTGAAGGACGTAAGGTTCTATGTCCCAAGCAACAGAGGTGAAATATCCGCTGAAGTATCAATGAAACAAGGATAAAAAAGAACACAAGAACAATTCGACTTCACCATATCGCACTCAAACCAAGTTTAAAAATTATTAAATTGCATAAATCCTAATCAACAAAAGCACATTACTGACATGGATAGCAGAAATTAGCAGTAACAACGAATACAACTTAGCAAGGAGGCCAACCTAGTTGACGTCCACCCAGCACATGGAGATGTAAATGAAAAACACTTTGGCACCCGTGTCGACCGTTATTGACGACAACCCTGTACCCTTTTTCTAGCTTCAACATTTTGGCTGCTTTTGCTGCGCCAAGCATAAGTTTCCCAAGTAACGCTTCATCCTAAAAAAACATGGGCATTTCTGACCCACAATATTACTTAAGTCGTACAACGGTGCTTGATGGCCCGTTTTGAAATTAAACTGCAGAAGGCGGTATCGTATCGGGAATTTCGATGCCTTTCTGATTCTGTTGAAAAAATAGCCATATGGAAGACGCTATTTTGCCATGTTTTCCTGTTTAGAGTGGTTTAACGTACTCTATTGGAAAACTAAAGCATACCTCCTCCGTCGCATTTTGCAGCATATCAATGCGTTTTTTTGGAATCACTAGAAAGTGCACTGGCGCTTGCGGAGAAACATCATGAAATGCCATTACCTAAAAAACCATAGTAAGTAATAATAAGTCAAACAATTTTCAATGGACAAAATTACTATAGGGCTGAATTTATTATCAATAAAGAAGAGATTACATGGTCATCCTCGAAAATGATTTTTGCCGGGATTTCTTTACGGACGATCTTACCAAAAATTGTATCCTCTTCATTTTTAGCAACCTGCGCTTTTTCTACTTCTGATGACATTCTTCTTAGATGTTTTTTGTGAGTAGTTAAACCCTCTGTAAACAAACCCGCCGAATAAGAGGTTCGATGCACTGTCAACGAAAGGAAAAGTTGGCGAGAAATCAAACCGTTCATCCTACACTTAAAGCTGTGGAACTGAAACACTTTGGATGGGCTGCAGTTTCATTCTAATAGCTTCAGATAAAACTGTTATAGTTTTTAAAATAGTATTCCCAAAAATCAACTTAATGTACTTTTTCGAGCAAAAAGATTACTGCCGACAGATCCATTTTTGAGACTGGCTACAACAGGCAGAATGATTCATGTTACAGTACCAGATTTGACTTTTAGGTTTCGTGAAAATTACAACAGTGCTACCACAGTCCCTGTCAATCGAAAAAAAAGTAATGGTAAAGAATATCCTCAGTTTCTATCCATCCTGTC
>UXUI01007247.1:16588-40895 GCA_900576705.1 Enterobius vermicularis | reverse complement strand
AACTGAGCAAAAATATCAGGAAAATTCTTTTGATACCTTTGAACCTATCAAGCATTTCTAAGTTTCACATCTGCGACTTTAGTACCAAACAATGAAGCCTTAAAATAAGCCTACGTTTCCCAAAATCAATTTTTTCTTACTTTCAGCTACCAATGAAAAAATGCAAAATTCAAATGCACCACCATACGGTACGAATTAAAAACAAAGTTTTAAAAAATTTCTACAGTCCTATACAGTTCAATTTTCAATAATTTAATTTAATTTGTTTTCTCAAAACTTACAACTTCACACAATACGGTAACTTTTTAAAGACCTTTCCCAGCACCCAGAAGACTGTTGTTCGAATGAAAACCAGGACTGCTTTTGCACATGTTGAAACATACGCTCCAACACAAACTCTGGACTTAGAACTATGTTTTGCAAAACTGGTGAGACTGAACGGTTTAAGTTGATCCAAAAAAAAGCTTCTCTATTGAGCAACCTTAAGCACCAAATCCAAGAAAACGAATAAATCAAACTTTGGTATCTGGTACCACCTGCAGCAAAAAATATAACAAAAAAATTAAGAAAAAATATTTGGCTATTTCAAAAAATAAAGGTAACAGAATAAAACTTAAGACTAGATAAATGTTGCTAATTTTGCAGGCACCACTGTGCAACATCTGATTGTCACCGCTGAAGTTTAGTGACCACATCGAGCAGCGCTGTGTGAAGTGTTGAAAAGGTTGCGATCAACGCAAAACTGTCGGGGAAAGGTGACGGATGGTACGACAAGAATAACTCCGTTCCACAGGCAAACCAAATATCTATCGCCGTTTTCATCGACTGACCCGAGCGACCGTCACTGTTTGAACAACTCCTATCTTGCCACTCTGTATATTTACTCTATCTTCTTTACTTTTCAGAAATTATCCTTTATATGCCACAATTCATCTAACCTAAGTCTATTTTACCAAACATCTTAATGACAAAAAGAAAACTTAAAAAACCCTCCCACCTCTGTCATCGGCAGTGCAATCTCCTGACTAATCTGACTAATCTCCTGTTTATAAATTTGATCTGTTTTTCAAGCAATTTTAAACGGTACAATTGCTCCAAATGCCATCCCAGTAGATTTGTAACGTTCATACTTTTAAATTTTTAACAGAACGACCATAAAGGAGGAGTTGAAGATATGAAGAAAACGATCACTTTTTTTGAGCTTTTTTCCTGTTCAAGTTGGTGAAACCCCCTCGTAATTGGAAAACTCTGAAATCAATATTCAAGTTCAGGTTATAATTACGCCAGTACACCCGACTAATATTTTTTAGCCCTTATTATATAAACTATAAAATTTTAGTGCAATTTCATTAGTGTTTAACTCGAATATTTATAATTGACTCCTAGTTCATATCAGCAGATATCAAGAAGTAATGAAGAACAGTGCTTTTCAAATATTTCAAAAGATATTTTGATCACTCAGTTTTTCAAAATAAATCTTCCAGTAATTAACTGAAAAGTTCAAACGGTAGTAATTTTTCTAAATTTAAATTATCTATATTAATTTGCTAAAAGTTAAATCTCTTTATGTAATAAAAGGTTTCAGCAAAAAAGGTAAAAAGTTTTTTTTTAACAAACAACCGGAAATATTGAGAAATATGTCACTGTAAAACAGTGAAGCCCGGCGTTTAATCAAACAAAGTCTTGAAAAGAGCGCATTTTACGCACTTCATAAAGTGTTGCTTTTTACCAACTTTTTTTGTTTGTAGTTAGCCTAAATTTGGTAGGTTTTTGATGGTTTCAGTTAAGTTGAGATAACGATTGAACAACAAAACATCTTTCTTGACAAAAAATGATTACGTCATCACATCTTTTGCTAAGATCTTCTTGCTTTCGGATAAATGTTAAATTTGAATAACCTTTTGGCATTGTTTACTTTACAATCTTATTAGCCTCCTCAAACTAGCAATCTATTGCTATCTTGAAAAAAAAACACCCATTTTGCTAGTTTTACAGCTCACCCATCCGCTTAAAGTATTTCTTTCTTCAAATAAATGCCTTCAACTTTAAACTTGATAAATTTCCTCAATGCTTTATTGATGACCTCGATTATTTATTAACTTACATTTCTTTCACGTTAAAAAGTTAATAAGCATCCATGGCAAAACATGAGCCTGAAATGAAGATAAAGTTACTTGAAAATGACCAATTACAAAGACATAGGGCGACTATTATAATCTTATCGTTTCACCACCTGATTTTCAACAATGTCATGAAAAAATAAAGACAGTTTTGCGTAAACACTGCAGAAAAAAAAAAAATAGAGCAGACTAAGCTGCGCATAAAGGTTCCGCAACTTTTTTGAAGTAGATGTGGCAAACTTACTTAAGATAATACGCTTAAGCCTCGCTAAAATAAAAATAAAAATTTATAAATTTTAACTTTTTTTTTTTACTAGCGAAAGCACTGCAGATGCACAGATTTTGACAGTGTCCCAGCGACTTCTAATATTTACCCCTATCTTTCTTATGCAAAGTGTTAGTAATAATTCATTTGTCAGTTCTGCATTAGTGGTATCACACAGGTACTTGTCCATTTAATGGTGGACAAAAAGCAAAATTTGAGCAAAATTCGCTGGCAAAAGAACAATGCCCACAGAGAAAGAAACGCATTTTATTCTTGAAACCAAAGGTTACTTTAAAACTTATACAGATACGACAAAGCTTAGGAACACTGAGAGTCTAGAAAAAAAAGCTACTTTGATAAAAGACGCTAGAAATGTTACATACTGTACCGAATGGACCAGGAGTTTACTACTGTCCACCTATCCTATATTTCCTATATTTGTTTTTTTCTTTTCAGTTTCCAACCAGCAATAACAGCAAATTTAGCGCATATCTTCTTTTAACAATCTAAGTTTCCTGTCCTCATTGCTATCAACAGCAAATCCGCGTGATTCTGTCCACCGAAATGTCGTGACGCATCGGTAGGACTGAACTAGACAAGTACAAAGCGTATTCCCAAATATCAGGTTTCTGCCTAAACACTGCTATTTAAGGTTGCCGCTGATTTACAGCGAAAATAAACAGAGATTCCTATTCACCATCCTATTTGAGTGACTTTTGCAATTCTGGTGGAAGTTTGCTTGAATAAGTTTCTTAAAAGAAAGTAAAAAAACACTCTTTGCAGCACCTTCTATTTAAATAGTTTAAACAAATATTCATAACTCTACAAAAGATATGTATTTCTAGCCTTCGTCCACATTCCATGTTTACCTTTGACAGCCCGGTTCCTCACACGGCTCAAAATTAATTTCGTTTGTTCAACAGTTGTTGCTTTGAGATAGTCAATACCAATACTACTCTCAGTCAACCACATATCCCTATTTCCTTCGCCTAATTGAACTGGTATGAAAGCAAAATGTAGTTCAAGAACAGCAATGAAAAAAATTGTTGTAAACAGATGTTTGCCATGGAGAGGGAGATTAGGATCAATGAGCTATCGATTTCGGAATTCAGAATTTGGACTTGTTATAGCAGTACTGCTTGACTTCAACAACCTTACGCCTCTGAGACCTCTGTTACAAACCAAAATTTTTGCCGCAAAAAAATTTTGCTGTATAGGTCTTGGCACGAATTACCTCTTTATTGGCATTATTTCACAAATATTTCTGCAATCATTATAGGACTGTGGTTTACATCCTATAATTCTAGAAAAGTTTTAGAGAGATGTTTGGCTAGTCGCTGTATCCGTTTCGATTCTTATCATCTATCTATGGATTTCTCCCATTGTTTTGCGTGTTTGGACCAGTATTTCTTTTATTTTTTTTCAGAGGACGTCGGAGTTACCGGTTAATGATTTTTTTCTACAATATTGTGGTCAAACTAACAGTGTACTGTGTTTTCAGGTAGGCTTCAAAATGGATAAACCAGTTAAGCTAGCTAAGGTTACAAAAATCTTGGGACGAACAGGGTCGCAAGGCCAATGTACTCAGGTAAATAAACTGTGTCTTTTCTGCACTTATTTTTAATTTTTCTTTAGTGATATAATTAACATTTATTAAACCCATGACTTCCACTGTTTTTTGTTTTAACTGTTGTTTCTCTACATTCTCAGTGTTCTTCACTATTTTTTTGTTGTTATTTTTGAATTTAGAATGAATTACTCATTTTTTAACAAGACCTCCGTAGGCTGATGTAATTTTGAACGAAGTAATTTTTAAGGTTCGGGTTGATTTTATTGATGATCCCAATAATCGTTCGATTATCAGGAACGTTAAAGGCCCTGTTAGAGAAGGCGATATTTTGACTCTTCTTGAAGCAGAAAGGGAAGCTCGTCGTCTTAGATGATGCGCCACTTTGTGCGTATATTTTGTTAACTTTTACATGGACTATTCGTTCGCAAAATGAATAAATGGTTTGATTATTTGTACACTGCTTGGAGTTTGTGGCAAGTGATTATGACTACTGTTCTGGCGCACCTTAATTTTGTCTCTTATCAATTTGGGAATAAATAATAGTTTTACTGGATCAGATTTTATGGAATTCACAAATTCAGCTGCTGTGGGAACTAATTTTTTTTTTTTAAAGTAGCTGTCCAGCAGTTGTACTTTGTCGGGGTTTTACTGACTTTGGTAAAATCGTATAATCAGAATTTTTTTGGTCTGTAGTAGGTTTTTCTTGGGTGCTCAGTTGGATGCTCCGTACTGTGGGTAGTTTTTGTCTTCAATTCTTGGTTGGCTGTTTATTGATGCCACCAGCGAGTGCTGGTTCTTTTCTAACCGGTTTGTCATAGATGTCTTATAATCCCGCCGTTTTGAGAGCTGGCATTTGCATTACATTATAAGGAAGTCAATAACGTTTGTTGCTGATGATATCTGGGGCTGTTAGTTGTACATTATTTTAGTTGTCCAGTCTACAGAACTCGTATTGAGCGGAGCTGCTGCTCGGATATGTCACAAGTAGTCTTAGATAGAGTTTTGCGGCAAATTTAGGTTGGTTTTAGCAGTGACTGCTTCTCATTTACGAATTTTGGTGAAGAGGTGTAATTTTATTACATGAAACTTTGGGAAAAACTTTTCTGCCTTTTTTGAGAAAATATAGATCCGGCTGGAACTTTTGGTATTTATTTCGAAACTTTGAGGGGAAGAAGTTCAAGATGCAATCCATTATAGCGAGAAAGGTATTGTACACAACCGCCAAATGCAAAAGTACTTCTTGTTATAGCTTTAAATTGGTAATGGTTGGGGAAATTCATAAACTTGCTGGTGAAGCAGAAGTGGCCAATGTCTTCATCGCAAAAGGCTGTGAAAGGAGGACCCATGCATTAGATTGGTCATATCGCCTCGACAGGGCAGTTTATGCATCTGCTGGCGATATTTGTATTGGGACTCTTGAGGTCAGCAGTTTATTCATAAGGATAGGTTACTATTTACTATTTCTTTAGTTGGTAGGTGTTTTAGTGGTATCTTGCCATTCAAAATACAGCAGAGGTAAAACGTTATTCAACGCAAAATATTATTCTAAACCTTTTCCAGGACACTCCTCGGACAGAGCTGACAAAAGCAACACATTTATCCTCTGTAACTTATGTCAGATTGTTTCGGTGGTCCGGAAATACTAGCAGCGGTAGTGTCAGCAGCAGTTTCTGAAGCTATATGTGCAAAACTTGGATTACTTTTACTGTGCTTTTTACTACAAATATAATCAATTATTTTCAGCTGCGTATGACTTGGTGGTATCGGGTGACGCGGGGGGAATGACTTGTGTCCATAAGATCCTAGAGAAGAAAGGCATTACAGAAATTTTGTTACTTTACAAAGGTTCTTTTAGCAGAATTAGTAGTTCGTTTTCTTGACCGTTTATTATATTTAATGCCTAGTGACCTAATGAAGCACTTTTGGAACTTTCCTAAGTTGACTTCGTTCACTTTTTACATCTTGAATTTTTACATTCCTTGCCTTTCACTAGATTTAAATTTAGATGTTGCGTAAAATAACGCCTTAAGGGAACATTTGATAGCACTTTTTTTCAGAAATTAGCAACAGCAAACAGGCTGTTACAAGTTGTGCAGGATACGCTGTTGAAGGCAACGAAGATACTTGCTCCGTTGTAATCGCGTCTTCAGCGTCTTATGGAACTGTCAACATTTTACATGGAAACGTAATAAGTTGCAATTTCACTGAGTGCAGAAGGAGAAGCATCACTGTTGAGCCCTCTTATGCTTTGTGCCTCGAAATTTTTCTTTTTAAAGGTTTTACAGTTTAAAACAGTTAAAAGTGTTTTCATTAGTACTTTCGTATCTTTCTTCCTTGAATAATGATTGTTATGACATTGGGAGAAGATAACGTCAGATATATTTTTTATCCTTATTTCTGATAATTTAGAGGTCCTTTTAATTGCTATGGGCACGTCTAACTGCAAATTAGAACTTTTCGACATTTCAAATTCGAAACAGGTAACCATACATGGTAGAAATAAAATCTTTCTTTTAAAAAGAAAATTTTTCACCGCAGGCAATTAAAAATTTAGGAAGTTGAAAAGTTTGCTGCTTTACCTGGTCATAGCGATTGGATCACGGATCTGTCTTTTAAACGTTCAGGTTTCTCAATCAGTTGTTTTTTGCCGCTTATATAAAGCTAGGTTTTTCTATGTGTTTGTAATTCTTCCTGAATTTGCAGACATTCCTCTCTTAGCCAGTTGTGGTCAAGATAACGTAGTGAGGTTGTGGCGATTGACCTGTTCTGGTACTGAAGAAGAAAATCAAGAGAAACTTTCTCCGTCGGGTGACACAGGTTTTTTAAAATATACTTTATGATGTAATTCAACTACCTTTCTTTTTCTTTTCGTTGTCATTAGTTCAAATTATTCCTGTAATGTGATTGCATTAAAATAGACTGAAACTGCCATTATTGCCATTACTGCCAAACTGCCATTACAGTTGTTTTTGCAGTGGTAAAGGAAAATCACTCTTTCACAATTGAGCTGGAAGCAGTTTTGTCTGGTCATGAAGATTGGGTTGTTTCAATATCTTGGCATCCGACTGATATGCAACTTTTAAGTACATCAGCAGACAAAAGCTTAATTATTTGGGAGCAATCTTCTGAGGGCAACGGAGTTTGGCTGGAAAAGGTCAGTTTTTCAATTACGAGGCAGTATGCATTTCAGTAGCTCTTTAATTATAGTTTTGAAGGTGAGGGTCGGAGAAGTTGGTGGACAAGCGTCTGGTTATAATGGAGGGTGTTTCGCACTTGGTGGTAGTGCTATTTTGGCCACTTCGTATTTTGGAGGGTTTTATGCATGGCTACCTGATGAGGTCGCTGTTTCTATAATTCACTTTGGAGTGTACAGAGAAATTCTTTTTTCGCTTTATATAGGAATTTGAAAATTAAATTTTCAAGTGGGAAGTAAGAAAGGGCAATATTTTAAGGTTTAAATTTCAAGGTACGTGTTACAGAAGCATCCTGGCGGTTTTAAGCCTTTGGCCGTTTTTAGTGGACATTCGCTGGGAGTTACTGACTTATCTTGGGACCCGACTGGCACTTACTTACTTTCTTGTTCATTGGACCAAACAGCTCGCTGTTTTGTTTTCACTGCGAAAGTAATGTGTGCATTTGATTAGTATTAAAAATTTATCCTTATTAATTTGCACATTTCATTATGCATTCTGAAAGTATTGATTTATATATGATTCCATTGTGAGTTTAGTGACTTTTTACAGGGAGGACATGCAGAAATTGCTCGCCCCCAAGTGCATGGACATGACTTCTCCTGTCTTAGCTCGATCTCACCGTAAGTATCAGGTGTAACTCTTAACTTTTTTAACCGTTATTATCTGTGGTGTATGATAAAATATATTCAGGTGCTACTATGTATCCGGAGCAGAAGAAAAAATATTGCGCGTATTCCAAGCGCCGCTATTTTTTGCTCAAACTTTGTCGAAAATATCGGAGATCCCTTTAGAGGTTTGCATACTTCTTCGCATACTGGGATTAAGCCATTTTTACAGTTTTTTTCCAGATGTTTCCTAGAGAAAATCTTGCTGAAGGTGGAGCGGCTGTGCCAGCACTAAGCCTTTCAAATAAGGAGATACAGGATGATTCCAGGATCCCATTTACGGAAGAAATAGAGAAAACTAAAAATGTTTTTATTGCCCCTGCCGTTCTTGAAGGTTGAGCAATTTTAAGTTTTATTGTTTATCGATTTTCTAATCCAAAAGTTTTGTTTTTTAGAACTGCCAACTGAAGACCGCCTAATGCAATCCACTCTGTGGCCGGAAGTTCAGAAATTGTACGGGCATGGGTTTGAACTTTTTGCAGTTGCGGCAAATCGTGCTGGTACACTGTTGGCTTCTTCTTGCAAGGTTGAGTTCAAAGAAAACTCATTCAACTTGTTATTTTAACGAGCGAGTATTTAGACCTATTCGTTACCAAAATTCTGCTACGTGTCATGAGATTAATTGGTTAGAGGTCTTATCTGTGGCTCAGAAAGTTGATTTATAAATGTAATTTCAAGGCAAGCAAGAAAGAACACGCAGCTATATTGTTATGGGAAACAAAGCGTTGGAAGAAGGTGGCTACTCTTTTTGCTCATAACTTGACGGTTACTCAACTGGTTTTTTCAAACAACGACCAGATGCTTGCATCAGTGTCTCGAGATCGGACTTTCTCAATTTTTTTGCAGTCACCCGGAAGTTTGTCTTCTGTCACCGTCATTTTAAAATGATACTCAGGATACTGATGGAAGTATTTGCAGATGAGTACGAGTGGACTTTGCTGTATGGATCCAGTGGCCAAAAAGATGTCCACTCACGTATTATTTGGTCATGTGCCTGGAGTCATGATGATAAGTATATGGCGACTTGCTCTAGAGACAAAAAGGCAAGGCATTTTATTTTTGTTTTTGCACATAAGTTGTAACTAACAGTTTTTAGTTGATTCTGTGGGGACTGAATGTTACAGAGCGCAAAGTTTCAAAAAAAACAGAGGTCACGCGGAGTGTTCCTATCACTGCAGTCGACTTCTGTGTTCCTTACAAACACAAGTATGTATCTGACAACTCTGAATCATTTATTTTCGTTACGTAACCCGTGTATCTTGACCTCAGTCATTTTAGTGGTCACCTGCTCGCTGTTGGATTGGAGAATGGCGTCATCGAAGTGTTACAGATGCTTGACGATCAGCTCCAATGCTTAGTTTTAATGGACCAGTCACTGGCCCATTCCAGAACAGTAAAGCGGCTTAAGTGCGTTTATTTTCTTGACTGAGGATGAAAAATTATATTGTGTAAATCAGGTTCTTATATTGGAAAAATTCCGAACGATACACACAATGCCTTTTCAGATTCCGGCCAAAGAGTGGGCCATGGCTAAAGTCAACAGATCAAGACGATGTTTACGAGCTAGCATCTGCAGGACTCGATAACGCAGTTAAAGTCTATAGGCTTCGGATCACCTCGCATGAATAATTTGAGGAAAAATAGATCATGCTAGACTTTGACTGAATAAACCGTTAATTCAGATTAACCTATATCCGATAAGGTTGCCTTTAATATGACGCATCGGACTTCCGTTAGCAAGAACGTTTTGCAGTATAGAAATTGATAATTGTTTAGGTAAGATGAAAGCATGGGAGTGCTCTAGTTAAAACTACAACAACCAACGGAGGGAAGGTGATAGCTTATGTGGTAACTTGCTAAATCTGTTGCTTCATTATTAAATTAACAAGTATTTATTTTTTTATCAGCTTACAGTACGTGGGGCAACTAGAAAAGAATCACAGTAAATCTGATTCGGAATGAAATACATTTTTTTATAGTTGAAAATTAGGAGCGGGGCTCGTTACCTAAACAACATTTGCCAGCTACGTTGCGGCAGCAAAATTAACTCGAGTGACAAGCTGCTGGACCGCATCTGCCAGAGCACGTGCTTCGCTTATTGTCGATGCTTCAGCATATATTCTAACAACGTCTTCCGTGCCCGAGGGCCTAATACCAAACAAATTGAGATTTGTTTAATGCTTGTTTAGAAGAAATTTCCATGCTTTTAGCCTGTCGAGTTGGAGTCAATACTACTTTTTTCCCTCCCTTGCTGCCGTGGAAATATACTTCTCCAAACACCGAGCATTTTTGATAATTTGATCGTAATAGAGGCAAACGAACTGGTTTAGGACCGCCAGTGCTTATCTAATAGGCGGAAAAGAACGAAGAAGTTTGATTTAAACACTCAGTTATAATTGCACTCAAGAATACTGATTTATCTTTAATCACCGTTTTTCTACTGTATCTTTGAGTGGGTTATTAAAGGGGGAGATGGAATTGAAAAACGAAACGCTTCAACTGTTGATCGAGCCCAAATTTCTCGAGAAGTTTGAAAAAGTCAAACTGAGTTTCAGCAATTTTGGAGGGACTACTATAAGATATGGTGTTATGCTGATCGTCTTCATGTAAAAAAAGAGTAATACCTCAGTGTTGGCGGAGGGCACATATTACCAAAGTAGGTATACTTCGAAAAAATTAAGTACTATCTGGTCAAAAGGTAAGTGGTGTCAGGATACTGTAGCCCATACCTCAGAAATTAATTTGAAATGACTGATTTGGTGTCAAACAGACGTTAAAGCTTGATTAGAAAGGTAAAATCAGAATTTGCGAACCGCTAGGCTGTCTAGCTTACCTTAAAAAGGGCGGAAAATCAACTAATTTTAGCTCTGTATTGAAAATCAAAGAAGGAATTCCCAAACCTTTATTTTTTTCAAAAAACCAATAAAACTGCCTTTACTCTTGCTCAACGATCAATTACTATTTCCTTCATCCTCACACTTAATTCAAATAGAAGCAACTAAGCTCTCGTTGTTCACTCTATTAGATTCAACCGTTACCAAGGTTAAGCACGTAGCTGAGAGTTAGAAAGCCCGCAGTTGTTACTACTTTGATTAAACTATTTAAAGGTGATTTATAATGGAGCAGCTAAGAATACCTGACAAAGGACCTTGCAGAATGATACTTAGACACTGCTTTATCAATATCTAGCTGTAGCGACGATGGTGAAGTTAATCTTGTCTCATCGACAGTGGTCTTAAATAACGAGCGGTCTCTGACCTTAAAATAGACAATCCAATCTATCTTTATAGAAAATAGTAAACTGACAGTGCTAAAAAATGTCGCAAGTCCGCAAATTTAAATGGAAAAACACATTTCTATCACAACGTTCACCAGTATTGATAAAAAATGATAAAGAACTACAGACCTTTACTTTAAGTTGACAACTTGGAAGATCTGAGTACAGTTTAGCTGCCCAGTCGACTACGGACCACTTGTAATGCATAAGCAAAGCCTCAACTGTAAGAAGGTCAGACATTGCATCCCCAACAACATCGTTGATAAGGTTTACGAGGAGACGCAGGCGTTTAAGTTCAATTTTTTCTTCGTTATTTCCCCTGAATGGGGCTAATAAAGAATGCAAAGTCAATCTGACAGAACCGCAGTGACAATAATTCCAGGAATGAAAATGCTGATTCTACCCAAGGTTAAACACTTTTCAACAACTAGAAATCATACTTCTGAATGAACTTCTTAAACCTGTCACTGAATACCACTGTGCCATGGCCATTTGCTTCAAAATATATTCCAACATCGTATTTTAGTGCTTCGTGGTGCAGGTGTTTCACTCCAGTTGGAACCATTGCTGTATTTACCTTCTAAAAGAAATTAAAAATGAAGATGATCAACTTCGATCGACAGAAGGAAACATTTGCAGCAAAAATCAGTAAAATTTCACAGCCGATGCTCTTTTCAAAAGAAACATGAGAAGAATCAAAAGGAGCAATAAACATGAAATGTACTAGTGTCTCCTTAATATAACGCGTCGAACCTCCGTTAGCATAAGCAGTTTGCACTACGGCAATTGAAAACTGTTCAGACAAGCCAGAAGCATGGAGGTGCTGAAATAAGAAACAAAACAATTAAAAAGGAAAAGTTGGTTAAGAATTCTGATTTGACCATTTTCTGTCAAATACTAAGAAAATAAAAGCTGAAACTCCGGTCGGTCAAGACTTACTTGGTATGCTAAGTACGATTGACACATGAGAAGGAACGAAGGAGTTAGTAAAACAGACCTCTTCGAAGAATTTGGCAATTAAAGTCGCAATTTTATCGCCATCCAGAAGAACGAAATTGCCTTCATCATTTTGAAAAAAATACAACAACCGATCCGCATCCCCATCAAGGCTCGCACAGCGATTATTCTTTGATACAGAAGAGAAACCTTTTGGGAATCTAGCTTCTAACTTTACGTAATCGGCTCCGCACTAAAACGGTACCAATCGCAACTAATTCAACATTTTTTTTACAACCTAAACAAACTTGTCGTTAGTTTAGACAAACCTCCTTATTTAAAACGCCATTTGTATTTAGTAATGACCAGTTGATGACACCTGGTTTCAAACGACTCAGCAGATTTTTTAATTTCAAAGCCCCCACCCCGTTAGCGCAATCAACAACTAATGGTTCACTGTGCTGCTCTGACGAATTCATTACCTGAAACAACAAAGATTTTAATTCATCTGGAGTTTCCGAACAAAGACCGGAAGTTGTACTTAAGATGATGGTAGCAACAAGTATTGTAACCAATCCTCATTTTAGAAGAGTAGTCAATTTTTTCGACACCTCCAACAACTCGTTGAACGCCTGGGAATATTTCTGGTAGTAGCCCTCTTCAGAAGGAACACCGTAGGTCTTGTCATTAAAGCAGCGTACAATGTAATGGAGTTGCGGTGTAGTAAGTAAACCTTGAATAGTTAAAAAAGACTATAAATTTATGAAACAGTGCTTGAAAAATGTGTATCTCCTATTTAAAAAACGCAGGAAGTCCAAATAAATTTAAGCTCAATAGCTAAAGACCATATGAAACCAAAATCGCCAACAAATTAAAGCTGAAGGTCTTCAGAGATAATTAAAAGTAACGCTCTGTTAGGAATTAAACTACTTAAAACTTTTCATAAATGTACTACTTCCAAATAAAAGCTTAGTTTGCACAGTTTGTTTTTACAAGAACACATATTGCTTTGAAACTTTCAGTTGGTATTAGTAACTCATCAGTTTTTTTGACCAAAAAATACTGAACCGCAATGTGTGCATACCATGCAAATGAAACTTGCAATGAGCAGACTCGATACCACAACGTGCCGCTTCTGAAAGATGCACTGAACTTGGACGTGTGTCGTAACCACACAGCACTTCACCTGAACTATGCGATTCAGCAACGTAAGTTTTCCATAACTGCGATCGCATCTTTTCATATTCTCCATCACTGTAATACTACTAATTAAAAACATCTCAGAGGAAATTTGAAGTTGGTTCTAATAGTTTGATTTATTTTGAACCGATTTACGATGAGAAGAGGAAGTCCTAATTGCAATTCAAAAACCTGCAATTAACGAGATCGGTAGCTAGCTTTTCCCACTTCATTTCAAGCATTTCTCCCATAGGGTCAATTATCTTTACACCATTATCTTCTTCTGGATTATGCGACGCAGTTATCATCAAACCAACTCCTTTACCCAGCAGCCTAATTAAGGAAAAGTAGGAAGTAAACGTGTATAAAAAATTCCAGAAAAATACAAAAAAAAATTTTTTCTAAAGATTTTTTTGCTTGCCCTCAAATTTCCTCGCAAAAACTGAAATGGTCTAATAAACTAATAATCTGAAATGCCAAGATAACAAGAAATTTTAAGGTACTTAGATCGTATTCCAGCCAAAAAACCCATCCGGTAGATGAGAAAGGGAAGCTCGATCGCTAAAGCACGGAATCCTGCTGTTCCATAATTGAATAATCGTGTGCTGGCAATCGCTCGAACTATACCCTGATGGTCGGTATTTCCATCCCTTGTAAACTTTTCCGGCACAGCTGCGAACTCCATCTGGTAAATGGCACCAGCAAAGTGTATGACAACAGTTGATGAAAAACGTATTTTTTGGCGAATGTACAAGTAAAAATGTATTTAAACGTCGGAAAATATGGAACTAAACGTGAAATAATTCTGTTAACACAACCCATTAAAAAATATAAAACTTGGTAAACTTTGCAGGTACTGTAGAAATTTAGTGATTACTTGAATAACAAATAAGCAGTTAAAAGACCGACTGAAAATAACGTTAAGCCCCTGATCTACCTGTCAGATGACTATTTTCAGAAACTTTGGTTCAGTTTTTTATCTTTTACAGCAATAAAAAAAAAGTAAACAATTTTGTCATAAAAGCTATATGAATTTAGAAGAACACTGGGAAATTGAAAAAAGTGGGCAACTGCGGAAATTTTTGAACTAACATAAGCGTAAAATGGAGCAACAAAGGCAACATCAAATGGCAATAACATATTTCAGTGTTGCTCAAGCATAAATTCTTTTTTCTGACTTAACATTCCTGCACAAATCGAGCCATTGCGACAGTGTCAGACAAAAGTAAAAAGATTAGCTGATGACACTTTCATCGTAATCATCTTCTAAAGTTTATTTAAAAACCACCGCTACTCTTAGGTACAGATGGAATTCAAATTAAACTTAAGGGTCTTGATCTGTGGTTGATGAAAGCGTTCGACAGCTACAACCCTTATATATCTAACCTTGAAGAATAAAAGTTGACGTGGTCTACTAAAGAAGTCCTAAATACCGCTTAACAACCAATCGAGCATTAGTCATTGAAATGTTTTAGTAGCAAATAAGAAGACCAAATAGATAGGACAGGAAAAGCACGTAGAAATAGATGCGAATACAGTATACAGATTATAAACAATAAAGCAAAAAAAGGAGCAGAAAAAAAGATAAATCAAACATGTAACTTTCTGATAAGTTCTAATCTACAATTAATGTTTAAGGACTATAATCACCTGGAAATTTTGAACCACCGTTCTGTTTGCCATCGACAAATGCTCATTTCCAAAAAATTTTGTCGAAGACAGTTTTCTATACAAATAGGTCTTTGTTAACACTAAGAAGAAAGGATCAATTAGAGGAGTGCATTTGCATAGATGGAGATGTCCTACTTTAAGACAATTAAAACTAACTGTACTCCACTTCTTCCTCTTCCCCTTCAAAACAAAAAAAGCAGTAAATTAACATTTGTTTACTAAAAGAAAAAAATGCGTCAAACAGCTTTTTTAAGCGTAATCAACTTTGTAATTTTGAACACTCCAAAACAATTAAATTTTATTTTTTCTCGCATAAAATTTATATGGCCAAGAAATTGCTGAAGAGACCAGGTGGCAATAAGCTGAGAGCAGAAAATCAAACAGTTTTACGAATTGAAATACAGTGTGGCAATTAAGAAAAAAAAATGAAAAAAAAAAGAACCAAATATTTAAAAAACTGTTGACTTATTTTTAAAAACTGTACTCTTTTTTTAGACTTTGCGGTATCAGAGTTTCAAGTAATATATTTATAGACCTTTTTGCTTTCTGTACTTTTAAACCGCTCATCATATGATTATAATCAACGGTATGACACACAAACAAACACAAAAGAACTATATTCAACTGTAGCCAATCTGACGATAATAAGCAAAAATGACATCTCTGCCGAACATCTAAAATAACAGTTTTAAAATGGTCAATTTTTCTTCACTCCAAATACACCAAATTTTCTCGCTTTTTTTTTTTCTTTATCACTTGTCTAGGCAATACGTTAGAGCAATACAACTTTCGTTAAATAATACCTTTAAACTATACTACATGTACGCACAACTGAGAGGAAATGAGAGAAAAAGCACGTTTTTACTAAGCGCTACCCTGAAATACTCATCTAAAACATAGACTGTCTAGTTCATCCGTGCCTTTTGAAGGCAAAACTTCAATACAAACTAAAATTTGAGACGCCACTTTTTCCAGAATGTATTCCTGCAATTTAAAGGCCAACACACTATCACCACAAAGACATAAAGCTTTGTAATCGTTTCCCAGCCTTACTACTTGTTAATTATTGTCAAGCCATGTAGACTTGAGAACCAACAATGTTAACGTGAAGACAACTTTACCAAAAATTCTCAACACTAATATTCAAAGCCTTAACCGGAAACTAATTTCTTGACCAGTCATAAAAAACATCTGCTCCGAGTTTGCTATGTAAATTTCACCAAAACTACTTACTACAGCAGAAGAGAAATACTTTTATCAAGGCAAATCGTCTAGACTAGTATTATCAACCATCTTTATTGAAACTTTTAAGTTGAAACACCACATGTAAAACATTTTATGCGAAAATTAAAATTGGGTGTACCATACCAGAGGAGCGATATAATTCAAAACTCAGACTATCCCGGCGCTACCTACAGCACCACTCCTTGTTCGTACGCAGGAAACCTCGAAAACCCACGTCAATGCTGGATGACATCAACATAGACAACGTAAAATAAGCTACCCAGGTTGGTGCAAAAAGCTGATCTTGCTTCAAACTTACCACAAACTCCATTATCAATTACCTGTAACCTCTGCTCTCAAGCATAAACCTAACTTCTGACAGGACCAAGCTAGAGTTTACTCAACGACGGAAGAATAAACAAAGCAACTTGGAAATGGACTGCTCCACTCCGCCACAACAGCTTCGGATACTTCAGTACTCACTTCGCACTTTAAACCGTTTCCAAGCTTGAAGTACGCCCAAAGAAGTACGCCGCCGTTTCAACAGACATATGGACCGGAAGAAAAAATCTCCTACCGAGAAAACAATAACTGCCTTGACAAAGGTATGAAGACACTTTGCGGGAAGGTCATTTTTTACTGTAACAACGGAACAGGAGGATGTAGAACAAATTTGCAACAACTTTAAACGACAGTACTAACTGCACATCTAGGACAATCCCAGAACTTAAATAAGAAGCTTTTTTCAAAAAAAATACCACTTGAAACATGTCCGCGTCTAAAAGACAGAAAAAACATGCAACAATCCACATGAGCAATGAGCGAGTATTGTATTTCCCATACCATACACCAAAGCTCTCAATAAATATTTATCATTGCATTTCATATACATACATGAGAACTGAAGTTTTCCATCATTATAACGCCCAGACAATGTCTCGAAAACCTTAGCGCAGCAACCAGCTCAAAAATACAAAGATGCGACAATGTTTGGGAAGCCTCACGAAAAAAGAAAAAATAGGCGCTGCTGGCGTAAATACCTCTCGAGCACATTTCTTCTAGCTCTTCAGTTTACACCTCCCTTTATAACAAATCTGTTCCAGGTATTATCTAAACCCTGCTTTTTCAGCGGTTCTAACCCTTTTAAAACGGATAGCACAACAACAATAACCAGCTACAAATTACTGAATGAAACTCTATCAGTAAACAAAATCTGCACTTCCAGCAAAACACCAAGATTATAAATGCTACAATGACGATATAACAACAACAATAATCATAAAAATTTCCATAAAAAACTGGGAAAAATGAAAGCTATTTTACATACAAAACTTTATTCAAACTCTATAAAATAAGTCACCAAAACAGCAAAACAAACACTACGAACCTTCAAGTTTGCCAAAAAAGAATTCAAATGTTTGGCCTTACAGCCCTCAATAAAATCAAGAAAAATCGTGTGAGATTTTACCCGCAAGTCCTTGTTATAGAAAGTTTCATTAATCCTCATCTGAATCCTGAAACTATTAAATGTGATATCAAAACGCATGATGTTGAAACTCACTTTTCACTGATAGTAATAAAACCACTTACAGCGTCATCATTTTTCACTTCACTCTTCAGTTTTTTCAGCGGTTTGTCATCAGACAGGCCGCTGCTACTTTCATCGTCAGAAATATATTCTTTAGATTTTGCTTTTACAGGTGTCTTTGTTGGAGAGCTGAAAAATATTTATTGGAATGCAGCACACATGTAGAGCTTGAAGAAACCGCAAGACTAACACTGAAGCTGTTTTAAAAACCAAAAGAAAATGAAAAAAACTTATAAAACTTGCTTTGTCTTCTGTTTTTTAGAGGTTGACTGTTTTTCAGAGCTGAAAGCTTCCATGCCACCACCAGCCTCTTTATACTCCTTCATTTCTTTCGCATAGCGTTCTCGGTCTTCCGCAGCTTTCTTCTCATACTTCTGTAAGATCCAATCACAAAATTAGCTTTTATTGTAAAGAAGAAATAACCGGTAAGGCAACTCTTCTCGAAAGCAATACTTCTGCTAGAAGCAAAAACTGCCGCAAAACTACTACAGTAGCACTATAAAACACTACGATAATAGTAATGACAAACCAAGTTCTCAAACCATCTCAAATATAGAACCTTATAAAAAAGTAGTAAGCCTCACCTGTTTAGTCTCTTCATCCAATTCACGCCAAAGCTTTCCGCCTCTTTGAGCAACTTCAGAAGCAGTTCCGCCTTCTTTTTTCAACGCAGCATGATTGTCACGAAACCATAGGAAATAAGCAGTTTGTGGCTTCTTAGGAGCGTTTGGGTCTTTCTTCTTTTTTTCCTTTTTACCGCCTCCCTTATCTACTTTTTCGCTCTTTTCCTTCTGGAAACTTGCTTTTAAACTTCAGTGTTTTAGAAACTTACACGCAACCCAAATATTAGTCATCAACCGCACCTTAGGCCTTTTAGGTTTTGGTTCTTTCAATTTTTTCTCCTTCTTCTTACTGGACTCCTCATTATCAGAACCTGAGACTTCTGAAGCCTCACTGCTATCGTATTCTTCATCTGGTTCCGACCCCTCCGAAGAACCCTCTTTGGCTTTTCTTTTCCTCGTATCTGCCTCAACATCGTAATCTTCTGAAAAATTTCCCGTTGGATGAATATTTGAGTCACTTATCTGAGGAAAACACCATCAGATATTGCCTGCTCTCATAAAATCCATCTAAGTCTCACCGTCCTCACTGTCAGTCTCCTCACTTTCCTCCGCAGCTTCCTTATCTTTGCCTTCTTGGACAACAGTTTCCTTGTAAGGATCTATTTCGTCATCACTACCAGCAAATTTATCTTCTGCATAATTTACCTTATCCTGTAAAATGATGCAGTTGTTAAAACAAGTAAAAGTGAAAAATGAAGGTTTAGAAAGTACCAGTCGTTTTGCATTCCTTATCCGCAAGCGTTTGTTGGTAGCGAAGTCAAAAAGCCGATTATACTCCTCCCTAAAAGAAAAAATTTAATATCAAATACAGTAGCTTCAAACCAGAGCACATGAAAGAGACGCGAAACAAATGACGTACTTCTCTACACTGTTAAATACCAGTGTACTGCCACCTTTGAGCTCTATCTCAAAATCAAAGGACCGAGTAGAAACATCTGAGCGGGCAAAGTTGACGGTGCTTATCTGAAATAACGGTAACACACCACTAGAAACAGTTAAAATAACGCTTAATCGAAAGAGGGGAGCGTGAATAAATGACTAGTTTTTAATAGAACTCACTTCTTCAAACCTTATGTACATTGGTGGTTTATGAACATAAACAAAACCCTTTTCCAAGGGATATAAGAAACCGGAAGCTTGCTTGTGAGCACACATTACTGCTGGAGTGCCCGAATGACTAAAATACCAACAGTTAAAGAAAAACTGAGTAATACATGGAAAATACAAAGTGGATATCAAATGCAACTATGAAAAAAATAAAATAAATTCTTTACTGACTCACCCAATGAAAGTCCCTGGCACAGTAATTTTCATATCAACAATAACCCGGAAAATTTTTGAAACTACTTCAAAAACAGTCCCACTCAACCTTTTTTCAAGTTTCCCTTTATACTGTTCTTTCAACTGCTGCCTGAAAAAGAGGAAGACCACTTGCACGTAAACTAAACAGAGCAATGAAAAAAATGAAGTTGTAAAAAAAAGTGAAAAATTACTCTGTTAGCCCTAAATCAAGTTCTATTTCTTCGTCCTTAGTAAACTCCAAAACCAGAAAGTGGTAGCGAGTCTGACCTTGCCTAATCGGAGGATTGAGGCTGATCTGATAAAAACAAACAAAAACCACTATTTGTTAATCAACAACAGATGAACAAAGCAAAAATAGAAAACGGAATCTTGCAGAAAACAAGTCAAATTGAAAAGAAAAAGTAGCTTACAACAAAATACATATGACGGCCATCCTTGTGTGGTAATAAGAAGAGGCGCATAATGGTTTTAATAGGAATCTTGTAATCGTAAGTTTTACCGTGTAACGATAAATGATTCTGATATACTTTGATGTCATAACGACCGCTAAAATTCATGTAATACATTAAATCAAATTAATAAAGAAACTTATTGAACACCCACAACGAAAGGAAAACTAACCGAGGAGTAGTACACAAAATTTGTAGCAAAGTTGCAACAGGTTGGTCAGTTTCAGTCTCGATGCCTGCAAACTCCATAACGGAACGGCGAAACTCCTGGAAACAAATATAAGAAGCAGAACACTTATGTTCCCACTAAAAAATAGTCTGTTAAGTTAAAAACACTTACCACTGAGTAACATAAGCATTAAATCTTTGAATAACGATGCCAACAACAAACCTCAACAGGATCTGCATCCTCATCTGCATCAGGATCAGTTGGTATATGGAAACGCATTTCCATCAAAGAAACTGCGCAGTCCTCATTCTGGTGAAATTCAAGGACAGTTTCGCTTTTTCCGGCAGTACAATTACTGACATTACTCAGTGGAATTTCAAAACATGGTTTTCCATCAACAACAAATTCCAGTAACTGACCTGTATGAAAAATATATACTGAACTAAAAAACCAAAAAATCTTCAACAGATGTGCTTCTACACGGTATACCTACTTTCAAGCTCACTACCAATACCTAAAAAAGGGATGCAGAAAGACTAGAATGTTTATAAACAGAAGTTCTAAATACCTTCAAATTCCGCCTTTCCATAATTCCATCCTTTTATAGACTGTTCGACAGGAAGCAGCTCCTGCTCCCAATTTCTCGATGCAAATGCCTTTATCTTTTCAAGCTCCTTGAAAAAAATAATGTTAAGCACAAAAGAGCGTACTATAATCAAATTTAGTTGTTTGGGAAACGTGAAGAAAAAAACAAAACCATAACACTGATTCAGCTTACAATGAGATGATAATATTTTAAGATAACCTTTATAACTTTCGCTCCCTAAAGTTTCAAAAGTTAAAGCCTCAAGAATACAAGCTTACAAAAATTACCTTTTCCGAAAATCCACCAAACCGATAGCCGATGCCATTTTTCAGAGAGACTTTGATACCCGGCTTGTTAGCCAACCGCATCCATGTTATCTTTTTTATTTCAGAAGCATCAATTGTCTGGACTTTGCCAGTTTTCGTATTCTTAAAAGTGATTTGCCCATCAGCTAGTCGGATCCGACCGTTGTTCTGCAAAATTACGTACGACGCAAGCATACGAGAGTTGGGTAAATCACGCAAACCGTATAAACAGTTTTACAAAAGAGCCTTTTTGGAAAATGTTAAAAACTACCAAAAATCCCATATCTTCCTGCACAACATTGTTGTACTCGAGGAATGCATCCATTACGAAGATCCCTGTAAAAGAAAAAGCTGGTTATAAGCATCCTGGTATACTCACAAGCAAAAAACTTTCAGATTTTTACAATAGTGTAAATATCGAGGCGAGAAACATGAAATTATTATGCGTGACCAAACTAATTAAACAAGAAAATCAAGTTTCTATTCAAGTTGTGTCTTCCGTATTTTCTTGCTTCTAGAAAAACCATGTCAGTAAAATACAGCAACTCTTGAAAAAAGCTTTTATTTCTCTTTCTTTTTATTTCTAAATGCAAAACATCCTTATATTCATGTTACCGCAACTCTCAACATCTATTAAGAAACAGTGCACTGTAAAAACGAGATTCTCAACAGCTGTTTTCCCATTGCCTGACATCATAACGCGCCATAAAACATGATGAATCAAAAGCAATATTTTATTTACTAAAGATATTGCTGTAGAAGGCAACGACTGATGGTAGAACACTTCCAAAAAGAGGTCGGTAAATAAAGACAACCGATCCCGCAATTCCAAAATCTATTTCGTACGACTTTTTAAGGGAATTCTGTTTTCTAAGCCATTCCTGCACGCAAAAAAACTTTCATATATGCACCTTTCTAACACCGTTCACCATCATCGACGAATTTATCGGTGAATGCCACTTCGAATGATCTTTAAGACCCATTTGGTTATTAAAAATCAAAGTTGGCGGTAAAACGAGTCGTCCGCCAAAATAACTGTACGGTAAACACAAGTCAGCGACCCAGAATATAGCTGCCAGTTATTTGTACGCGAACGAAAGTCACCGGTGTAGGAATTCAGTTTTTTCAAGATACACACTTGCGTTTATTGACTAGTATGCCACAAAAAGTGTTTATGAAGTCTCCCACAATTACACATGACTGCAACAGCGTTAACGGCTTTCCATGCAATAATATGGACGAAATGGCTGTTCGAAATCAAATCAGCTTGGTCCAACGCTTTTAAAAATTACCACTTCGTCAGTCTACCTTCACGAATAGAAAGGTAGTTTAGATTCTTCAAATTCCCATCCAAAAATGTGAACCTCTACGGCTGTGCCACAACTTATCAACAAAACACAAAAGTCAGTTGCTCCTTAATCTCTAGCTGCCTTTCACAAAATCCTTCTCAACCTTTCAATACTTTCTGCCCATCTTAGAACCCTTCCTCCTGCAAATTTCGACCTCTTCACGCAGTATCTTGATTCCTCCGAAACCTCTCCAGAAGAACCACTGGCCTTCCGCCTAAAAGCGACCGTCGATTTTGCCGCGGACAATGTTTTCAATTTGCTATAGTGCTGCATCTCCACTCTAAGATTTTAAAGTAGGCGGCAAACTGCCAAATACTTCCGCACCACTTTCCCAGAGATCTTGAGAAGAACTGCCAAATATACTGGACCGAACAGAACGCACAAGATTATGCATGAAGAAACGTTTGGTACGAAATTAATCGGTCTATGGTTGAACACCCCAAAAAACTTATCCGAATCCCATATTGCTCCGTCGCATCATTTTTTCCTCCTGTAGTATTAGAAACACTTTAGTGGAAAGTCCATTTCGAAAGGGTTTCTGCTTCTACTTTATTTTAGAAAACTATCAGTATTACACAACAGATATGAGTAAAACTGCCTAAACTGGCAACACCCTATCCACTAAACAAAAGCTCCTATTCATGTCTCCAAGAATGAATAGTGGAGTAAAATATTCAGGACATTTCAGGAAGTATTTGCTCCTATGCCTATTTACATCTGCAGTCACCCTGGAACAGACTTCCCTACTATGATCCTGGAAACTACAGCCGCCACCAGCTCATTCCGAATCGTAACAGCAAATAGTCTGGAAAAGCCTCTGTCCGTCCTGAAATACAAGTTTTAAAGTTGTTACTACACAGTCTCAAAACTGCAACGCAAAATTTTTTTGCCAATCAGCAGCTGGCATGTTTTTAGTCACATCAGTTATAAATGTCAATTAATGATATAATAAGAAATACCCGCTCCCGCTGTAGCCAGATCACGATCGTACACATTATTCATAACAACTTCATGAAGTGATTCTTTATTAACTTTCTCAATGGCTTCCTCAATCTCTACCAGTGATGGAATTTTACTCGAACAAAGCGCCTGGAAAACTCGTCCACATTACTGTAAGCTATCGTTTTAACACTCTTTAATTTCAAGAAGAATTTACGATTATATAGTGGAAGTTACTTTTGAAACCATTCTTTAACAACAAAAATCCGAGATATAAATTCAGTACATGTCTGCCGAGATCGTCCGCTCGCAAAGAATTTGACTCGAACTGTGAAAAAACATTGGTTTTCAGAGCATTTTTTGCTCGATCAATTTCTTCATCTGTTGTAGTGGTTGCCAAATACTTCCTGGTGTAAACAGTAGAATGCAAATTAAAGTTTAAGATGAACACTCGAAAAAAAAAAAGAACGCCACTCCTTAGATTCCACTAAACCGGCAGCTCAGATATGTGGTAAAAAATTTACCATTCTTTCTGAATTGCCTGCAAAAGGTTAAAGACGAAGGCTATGTCTTTCCCTTCTGCAACAAAATGCACTCCAAATAAGCCAGTATGTTTATAGTTCAACAAGAAGGACTGATACAGATGGATATCCGGCATGTTACAAACTTTTTGCACCAATTTGCTAGAAGAATTTGAGGAGTTCGCAATTCTTCGGTCCCACTGACCAACAATCTAAGGTTCATATACCATTAAAAAGATGAAAATAAGTAACAAAAGTTCATCCGTAAACAAATCCAGCAGAGAATAAAGCTGTACCTGGACCGATTACCTATTGTTATGAACGACAGGTTAGAATAAAACTCATTATACAGAAATGCAGAAGCCCTTAATAACT
>UXUI01007246.1:42922-56645 GCA_900576705.1 Enterobius vermicularis | reverse complement strand
AAAAAAAAAAAAAAAAAAGAAGCAATTTTTGTCCTTTCTTAAAGAATTTAGAGTTAAAAAAAATTTGCTGCGCTACAGCTCTGTCTTTGCTTCTGTTTACGTCCTTTATGTGGTTGTTTAAACCTGTGGACGCTTAACACAGCAACTGGCACATAAATTCTTCCTGAGCCTTTTGAGATCTCGTAAAATTCTTCCTGAGCCCTTTTGAGATCTCGTATATCAGATCTTATTTTGGTTCTTAGAAACGCTCTTTCCTGCAACTTATTCGCGTTCGGCTTCTCTTTGATGCAGTTGTAAACACGGAATGTGGACGATACGCCTATATCTTTGTGGGTTCGTTTTTGACTGAGTGGTGGAGAGTGAGAAGCAAAAAATTGTTTAGCTGCTATTTGTATAAATTATATTTTTTTTATCTGTAGCACCTAACAGCCAAATATTTTTCCGTATGCTTTGTAAGCCACTTAGGACTGCTTAGACGATCACTGTGATCTATCAGTGTCACGGATTGGTGAAGATCTGACATCAAATTATCTATAACTTTTGTTTATTGTAATTTTTGTTTTGATTATACCTTCATGGAACATTTTTCTTGTTGTAATTTCAGCTAGCAGCGCGCAAGATACCTTTGACAAACGGAAGTGGGGGCGAAAGAATTCTTTTAAATTAGTGCCAAAAAAGCGAGTATGAACTGCAGTTGTAGGGCTGGCCAAAAATATCATTTTAACAGCGTATACTTTTAGCACAAACAGTAACAACTATATAAATAAAATGGAACTTATTTTTGGCTTAGTTGAGTTAATCTTATCGAAATTTTATCGTTTACTAGTGGATTTTTTCTACCGTTTTTTATTGTGCTGAGTCTTTTTTTTTTGACTGTGTTCTTTCCTTCTCTTTCATCTTTTTTTTCTCTTCTTTTTTTCTTTTTTTTTCTTTTTCTCTTTTCGTATTTTTTGTATAATTTAATCGTTTGGCATGTTGTTCTCCTCAGGGTTTTTGGTATTTAGAAGAGCTGTCTGTAATGACTTTAGATCAAAAATTATCTGGAGAAAAGAAGAAGAAAACTTTTTTTAAGGAACCATGTTTGAAATGTGATTATCTGTATTTTGTTTATGTTTCTGTATATTTTTCGCCTTACAGTTGCTTGTTAATGAGCGGCTTTGCATCGTCGCTTCTAAATAGGCTCCATGACATCGTTTCTGGTAGTACTTCTGTTATACATAGCTCGATAAATCGTGGTGATGGTGTAGTCCCCGGTCCTTCTGGAGTAATGCAGGCTACGGTTAGTTTACGCTTTATTACCTTTTTTTTTCTTCGAAACGATTAACGTTGCGTTGCTGTAACCTTTAACAAGAAATTTAAAAATGCAGTTTCTGCATTATAAGTGAGTGAATTTTTTAACGACATCCTTGTTAATGAAACAGGTGTTTATCTTAATATAACCTGTGATTTTCTGGATGTTAATGCTGCAGTCTTTTTCAGGGATTTCTTTTTAGCTACGATTTGCAAATGTTAATTTTTAGAGTCTTGTAATGAAGGAAAAAAATTTTTTTTGACCAATTGTTTCATGTTTAATGCTGCTCTAATTAAACTTTTTCATGAGGAGGGAAACTTCTTTTGAAGTTTGACTTGTTCGTTATTTTCAGGATAGGCGAATATTAGAGAAAACCTTTAGAGTCATGGACAGTGTTGTGAAGCAATGTCAGCAACCGAAACTAAATCTCAAAAATTCTCCCCCGTTCATACTTGATATACTACCTGACACATATCAACATCTCTCGTTAATGTTTGCGAAAGAACCAAACTGCTTGAAAGACAACCTCTATCTACAGCTTTTTTTAGAAAACGTTCAGGTTAAGTGTAAAAAGGTTGGTTTTTGGTGATTATGACCAGAAACTTAAATATAGTTACTGGTTTTTCCAGTCATTTATTATTATTCGCTGTGTGCTTATAATGTGTTTATAACAGTTGTTTCTGTAGAGTATGCTCTTATAGAAAATTACTACTCTGCTTTTTTCTTCGTTGAAGAATTTTGAAATCTAAGCGAAAGAAGTATTACTTACTCTTTGATCTGTTTCGACAATGCGTTCAAGGCTTACGTCATTAAATAAGTTTAGTTTTTTCTGCTTATCATATATCATTTTTTTAAAGACTTTGAAGTTATTCAAAGAAGGAAGAGACCAAATTTACAACGAACGTTCGTCTGCGCGAAGGACGCTAACAAAGTTATCACTAATTTTTTCGCACATGCTCGCTGAGTTGAAAGCTGAGTTTCCAGAGGGTGTCTTTATTGGAGAAAATTTCCGAATCACCAAAAAAGATGCTGATGAGTTTTGGAAAGCATCATTTGGAAATAGGTAACTTGCTGTCCTGACTTGCTGCATCTTTTTTTGTTTTGTTTTAAATGTGCTTTCGTTTTATTTGTCTTATTTTCTCGACTTCCCAGTTTCGTTTATTGAGAATTGATTGCTCGAGTACAAACTTTAGATTAGAGGGTTATAATTTTAAAAAAGGTTGTTATTATTATTTCAGTTAACTCGGTTTTTTTCACATAGTGGAGGCTACAGAGGCGATTAGGCGTAAGAAAGATGTTAAGGCTAAACTAGGATTTTTACAGCTTTGTGGGCGGAGACGGAAAAAGTCAAGTTTAAGAGGCGAAAAGTAATATTACTGGGGTGGAGGGGTTCAGCGAAGAAATGGAAGTCTGCAAACGCATTGTAGTCATTTTCTAAGGAAACTTGTAGGCATAGTTTTGCAGTTAATTTGGAAGCGATATTATGCCAGTGGTTATTTCTAGTCTTTGCAAACTTAATTAGGCGAATTTAAGTCAAAGTTGTATTTAGAAGCTTATGGAGATTTTGTTAGTCAACAGCTTTGGGAGAATTATTTTTTTGACAAGAAAATTTGAATTGAAATCCCGTTGTAATTTCTGAAAGTGTGAAATTTAAAGTCCTAAAAGCCACTTTAAAAAAGTTTTGGAGGATTTGTATAAAAATTTCTAGAGAAGCATCTTAACAATTTTTTGAATAGTATTTAGCAAAAAGTACTTTTAAGATGCCGTTCAGATGTGATGAAGTTTATTTCTAGTATTTTATATTCTCGCTCATTTTTCTATATAAGTAATTTTTTAATCTAACCTTCCCAATTCTTTTTACATGTTCTTGCAGCCTATCGGTAGAATGCATAAACTCTAACTCACTGTTATAAAGTTCAGTTAGGCACTAGACTTTGATGTAGTTTCATAGCTTTTAATTTAGAAACTTATAATTTCATTTTTTTTAATTGATTTTTTATCGTTTAGGAGTTTTGGAAACTGAAAGAGATTTAAAATTTACTGGTGTATCTTTTTGGGCATAAGAGTTTTTTCTTTTTTTCTCTTTTCTTCTCTTTTTTTCTCTTTTTTTTTGAATGACAAACTGGTCAGCTGTATCTTATAAGTCAGCGTTTGAAGAACGATTAGAAAAATTGAAAGGAAGATGGATTTGCATCATAAGCTGACTAACTGTGCTCAAGTTTGTTGAAGAGAATAATTAATGTATGGCAGAAGGAAGTGCACTTTTGTTATGATGACTTATGTTTTTTTCTTTTTAATGACAAAACATTTGACTGCAAATTCTGGACTACAATAAATTTATCTGAGAATATTCGTTTTGACATTTTAGCTTTCTATATTTCTTAAAATATTACAAGGTATTCGTTTTGCTTTGAGATATCAGATAATTAAATGATTTAGGACGACTGTTCACTGGCTTGAGTTCCGAACAGCACTAAACAAAGTTCACCCGTTAAATGCTGGCCTTCAAACTTTAGCTTTGAAATCCACTATTGATCTTACCGTAAATGAATATATTTCTAATTTTGAGTTCGATGTATTTACACGGTAAGTTATTCAAGAATATTCTTTCGAAGAAATATTTTGATCTGCAGTATTTTTTACAGTTCTTCATTACTAAACTTATGTGTTTTTTAATTTTTAATTGTTATTGGCAGGTTATTTCAACCGTGGAATACACTTATTCGTAACTGGCAGCTTCTTGCCGTTACGCACCCAGGTTACGTCGCCTTCCTGACGTATGATGAGGTGAAACAGAAGTTACAGAAGTATATTAATAAACCTGGAAGGTTAAGGTTTACAGTTATTAATTAGGATATTTTGTGATGTATTACCAAATACCATTCCTTTTGAGTTCTGAAAACTTGATTATTTTAGTTACGTCTTCCGCTTAAGTTGCACGAGGTTGGGGCAGTGGGCAGTTGGTTATGTGGCTCCTGACGGAAAAATTTACCAAACTATTCCACAGAATAAATCTTTAATACAAGCTTTAGTGGACGGCTGGAAGGAAGGCTTGTAAGTATCATAGTATCGGTTTGAATAACTTTTCTTAATTTACTGTGTAACATTTTCTATTTATGAAGTTACCGGTACCCTGATGGCAGAGAACGCAATCCGGACTTAACTCACGCTCTGCAGTCTTGTCCTGAAGGGCATTTGAAGGTATTTTTTGCTTATGTCGCTTCTGCTTGATATCTAGTCTTCTGCTTATTTGGTCTTTTGAAATAATATTTTTAGATAGGAAGCTTTTGAAGTCTTCTAATCTTTCCCAAATTGTATGTTTACTTGGGTTTGAACTAACATTTGTGTTTCGATGGGTGTATTAATTTTTAGATGGAGTGCTAAAAAATACAAGAGGAATTAGCTAAAAAGTAATATCTTTCGTTTCTTACTCTTATATTTTTGGAAAAACTGGAAGTATGCTATGGGGAGCTGTGTTTGTTTACAACATTAGCTGATTGTAGGTGAGGATTCGAACCCTGAATAAAGTTAAAAGGATGGTAGGCGAATCAAAATTAGCACTAAACGTTTTTCGATTTCTGTGAGGAACTAATAAAAATATATTTTCTTGTTTTTTCGGTTTTTGCCGCATTAAATGTAAGCCAAAAATAAATACTAAGCGGGATAGAAATACTACTTAAATCTTAGGCGTTGCAGCAGTGCCACTTCTAAAATGCAAGTTTTATTCTTCTTCGAAACAAACATGCTTTAGACCCGTATACAGTTATTTTACAGTTATTTTACCGGGAATTTGAAACTCATTAATTTCATTATCGGGCTTACGTCTCTCATATAATTTTCTTGTTCGAAAAACTAGTGGTAAACGGTTATTCCATGTCGTTTCAGGAACTTTTCAGTTGCCCTTGGGTTTTTTTAAATTTTATAGGGTTCTAGGACTTAATTCTCCATTTTAAAACCGAAAGAGAGTATTTCTGGAAGTCCACAGGCGATAAACTTAAATCGTGCGGAAGGTAGAAAGACGCAGTTTTTGCCTAACGTGGTCACTTTGAGAGGTTGTAATTTGGTTTTTTTCGTGGTAGATTTTCAAAGTTTCCCTCCTTTTTAGAGGTTCATTCTGTGATTTTCAGAAAAGTGATGAAATGTTTATGCCGGTGGAATATCCAAAAAGTGGCAGTTACAAAAAATTGAAAAATTTTTTAATGAAAAACAGTGTTTTCAGTTTTTTTGAAAAAATATATCTTTCTAAGATATAACTCGAGTACGACATGCTAAAATTGCGTGGTGACATATTGGCAGCGTCACGAGTTACGACAGTGTGAGTGTGGCTGCAAGAAGTCTTCATTTGGCCCCTCGGCAAGTGGGAGTGTACTAGTTTCAAATGACTTATTACTGTATTGTGACATCGCTTAATCCAGCTAGCTTAGTTACAGAAATTTAATCAAGCATTTTTACTGGCGAATATTTTAAATGAAAATTTCCAGAAGCAGCCACTGTTGTTACTTTTTGCATCTAAAGTGCATTGTTATTTCACGGAAACCTTTTAACTCGCATACGCATTACCCATTGCCGATGTCTAGCAGCGAAATATTGTTTTGCTGTAATCCTCTCAGCATTGCCCTGATTTTTAGCATTGCTGGAAACCATATAATAATAGTTCAAGAAATTACAAAGGGTTACAGTTGGAAGGACACGTGAGCTACATAATTTGCCTATTTACAACTTGTTTGAAAGAAATTCCTGCTTTTTTCTTGGCTTTCACCGTCTATGATCCTGAGGTAGCCTTAAAAATGAATATTTAGCCCTGCACTTATTGCAACATCAATTGTTTATTTTTCCGAAGTAGCACTTTCAAGAAATACATTTAATTTTTGACAGGACTATATCAGAACACAAAGTTTGGAGAGAACTTAGTGTTAACGGCTAATGACGGCCAGAAGTAGGTGCTCTACGCTCGCAGTTTTCATCTTTAGGAAAGCATTTAAAGGGAAAATCATTTTGGAATTGCGGTTACATGCAGACGTACTTGTTGCAGGTACTCAGAAATTTCACCGTTTCACAGAGTGTTTGGTTGGAAGTAATACGACAAAAAAATTTTCGCTGTCAGAGACGACATTGGGCACTGAGAAATAGAGTTACGAAACTTTTTCCGAAGCAATGCATTGTAGGTGCAAAAATTAACTATCATAATTTTTTACTGGAATCTCGTTTAAATTACTCTATAACAAATAAAAAGTATCGTTTCCAAGCTACCGAAAGTGAAGCATGTTACAGTATAAAAGGGTTCGTTTGAGACTAGAACACTACTAGTTAAAAAAGCACGAAAACATTGCGCCAAATGAAGATTTTCTGCAGCTTGGCTATATTCGTCCCAACTAGTGACACTGGCAAGGTGCGACCAAGCAGTTTTAATACTAATAGTCAGGTTATATTTTTGAAAGGTAGAATTTTTTTGAAAAGTTTCAAACGTCAAATTAAAAAATATGGCTTTTCCAATTTTTTGTAACTTTTTTCTTCAGTATAAGCACTTCATCACTTTTTCGGAAATGCAAGTGAGGTGGGCTTCCGAAAAAGAGGGGAAGCTTAGAAATCCATTGTGAGTAAAAAAAATTATAACGTAGAACGACCACGTTAGGTAAAAATTGCCTTTTCAAGATTTGGCACGGCCCAACTTTGCCGCCAGCGTACTGCTAGAAGCGCTCTCTTTTGTTTCCACAATCGGGGGCCAGGTCTTACGAACTAAGCCGGCAGCACTTGAAAAAACCTGACGCCAGTTAAAAGCGTACGAAATGACATAGAACCACCTTGCTTTTAACATAGAGACACAATACGCTTACTCGACTTTGCAGATATGCTTAAACAGCGGCTTTGTTTCAATTAATTAACAAAGTTGTAAAAAATTCATTTATGCTTCTAGGTCACTCCTGAACAGTACCAAATTTACTGTGAAATGGGGACAACATTTGAATTATGCAAAATTTGTGCTGAGAACAAAAAGAATGTAAAATTAGAACCTTGTGGTCATTTATTATGCACTCCTTGTCTTCACAGCTGGCAGGTAATTATTTTAATTTGATTTTTGCTAGAAATAAAGCATTTTTTTGATTTTGCGCATGCTATCTTAGATGAAGTTTTTTAAATTTCGTTATATGGTTTTTTTATAGAAATACAGGGACTTGCAGGAATCTGATGGCGGGAATGGGGGCAACACTTGCCCGTTTTGCAGATGTGAAATAAAAGGCACAGAAAAAATCATAATTGACGCTTACGATCCCCGCGAGAAAAGTCCTCAAGTCGGTTACGAAGCGCTAGTGGATATTAGCAGTTCCGATAATGTGGTTTGTGCTAAATAATTTAATAGCTTGCTTGGACACTTAATAGTTTCTCACGTTTGATTGCCCAGCTGCTTTAAGCGAAAAACGTGGCCACCTCAAGAAGCAGTCCCGCCGCGACTTCCGCCTCCTCCGGTTCCACCTAGGCGTGAATCCCCGTCTGGTGAGAGCACACCGCCCTTGTCTCACAAGGCAATTACTTCATCGTCTTCAGCAAATGCTTTGTGTTCGTTGGTTTCTAAACAAAGTGCAGCAAGACTGAGATCGAAAAATGTTAGTAAAATTTTACTGTATGGTCTTTTTCCTTGTTGTAATCACCGGGAATTGTTTCGACAAGTATTTTTGCATATAGTAGCTTCTTTAACTAGGCGGAAACAAGTATTGTTTTTGATACTAAATAGATATGCTGTGTAAAATGATTTCAAATGCTTCTACACCTGTGGTTGTCAAAACTTTAGTTGGTTTCTTGAAACTTAATCTGCATTTAGACACCTGACATAAATGATCTTCAAGAAGTACCACGTGAAATTGCACCATCTGCGCTTTATTTAAATGTTTCAAATGTAACTAGTTTCCCTGAGGTTGGAAGTTTACCTATTGCACCGGATGCTGATTACATCAATACAAATGCTACTAATGGATAAAATTTTTGAGTAAGCGATTTATTATCTCGTTTCACAGGGATGGAATTGCTTAAGTTTGGACATTACATGCGATTTTAATGTTCAAAAGGAGTTTAAAGAGGGAATTTTTGGAAAGTGCTGTTCCTGAGCTTAATTATTTTAGGTTTTCCTGACCACGGGATTTTGCTCTTCACAAGAATTTTCCGTGTTCATAATTTAGACCATGCGCGTGGAGGACTATATACCACTGACCCTATGCTGTGTGGACAAGTTGATTCGAGTGGTGTTCCATATTGGAAAGGCCTCACTCAGAAAGTCTATAATTTCAAGTGAAGCGGTGTTACAGGTTTTGTGTCGCGGAATTCTTGCGAGAGTTGCTTGATGTTTAGTTTGAATTTTGTTTTAGGAGACTTTGTTTTTCATTAGTTCGAGCTTCGTTATTTATCATTGTCTTTATAGTTATTGTGATATTTATGAAGTTTTAGTCTACGGGTGGTTGGGTAAGTGAAGGCCAAGTCGGAAAGACGTCAGTGACGTTTTTAAATAGCTTAATGTATTTTTACGCTTGGTCTTTTCAGTTCTTTATTTTTTATTGATGCATAACACGGATTGCAGGGGTGGGAAAAAGTGAGGAGCAGGATGTTTGGCTGTTTTAATAAGCAACTTCAAGCCAGAGAATTGCTTCATCTCTGCTGATACTCTGGCCAATCGGATAATTTCATCCAAGTTTTGCATAATTGCTTTCAAAAAGTTTCCTGCTTCTAAAACTTTGCTTTCCTTTCGACACAAATTCATTTAAGTTATGCATTGCAACCGCTGTAATTATATTTACTTATTTTAATATTCCTTACACTTCTTTCCGTGATTTTTTCTTAAGATCTTGAACTCTCCTTCATGTTATCTTTTTCGTTTTTCAGGGGCTTTATGTTTTTCAACTTTTTGACCAGGGCCGTTTTAGGCTTCTGTAATTCTTAAAGCTTTTGGATTTGGCGTTAAATTGTCCATAAGGCAGAAAGTTTACTTACCTTTTTGGAAGTTAGATTAAAATATCGCAGTAAAGTATGTGTAATTAAAACCTACTTTGCCTAAGTGATTTCCTATTTTTTGCTTTGCAGTCTATCTTCTTTAACGGGTGCAGTCTTTCTTAGTACTATGAGAAGCTAGCGATGAAGTTGGAATTACAATTTGACATAACACTATTCCAAGGTCGCTTTTTTAGCCAGTCGTTCCATCTCTGAGCAAGCTTTTTCTCCTAATTTAGTCAACATATTGTTCCACTGTATAGTGCTTTATATGTACTGAAGTAGTATTAATATTGCCGGTCGTCAAGCTCAATTCTTCATTAATAATAATAATGCAGTAATCAAATGTAGTGCCATTTTATAAATGGTGGCACGAATATTTCTCGCGTTCGTCTTTGTATGATTTTTCGAAACATTAAACGTTAAATTTACTGTTATTAGATCTGGCTGTGATGGTTATGCGAACTGTGTGTAAGAAGTCTGCAATCTTCCCCTGCCCGAGTCATAAGCAGAGTTCTGAGCGAAATCCGCCGGCTTGTGTGGTTCCGCCGAAGTGAAAGCGGTTTTGAAAAATTTTGGGACATGAAGTCTGGTCTGGTTGTCCTTAACTTTCGCTAATTTGGTAAAGGCAGTGTGAAAAGCTCGCTGCTCTCACCTGAACTTGAAGTTTGTGAAGCATTAGCTATGTCTGAAGATTACTTACGAAGCTAAGTCAGCATCCGTATACAAGTGTCTTATTTCGTTTTTTGGAACAACAGTACTACTGGATAAGAAGCACATCAACTGGTGCTTCTTTTGAGCTTTTATTCGCACCCTATCTCAGTTCCCACCCCATAAGATATAAAAAGGCGCAGCTTTGAGAGATACTTAGCTTTCGAGCAAAGATAGGATGAAGTGCTAAGCTTCTGAGAACCTTCTAAAGAAATTAGTGGGGACAAAAGTCTCAGTTCGCGTCCGCTGACCGCAGGATGCCTCACATGGACGGGACGCGGGAGTACGCGCATAGGCGTCCTTGTATCCTAACTAATTTCATGGTTCGCTGTATTCAGAAACACGGATTCGCTAAATCCCAACACATTGTCGTCCCGCGTATTACCTTTTAAGACGAGGATGGCCTTAAGAGGTCCAAATGTTTTCCACAGTTGTGTTTTATTTTCTTCTGTGGATGTTTTGTCTGGAGTTCGGTAATTTAATACATGTGAAACTGCTTGAGACTAACAAATGCGGTACAACGATGACGTCTACAATGGAAAAAAAAGAGTTGGTGTTTCCACATAAAATCCATCCCACTTAAACATATATCTGAGTGTATATAACGCACTTTTTGATTTAGCTAAAGGAAATTGTGACGCTGCAAAAGGAACAACAAGGGAAGTCAAGAACCAGGCTCTACCGCTTAAGAAAAGGCCGTGCGACGGTAGCCGCAACTCCTTTTTTTCGAGCAGAAAAATCACATCATCCTTTGATGGCATGCCATTGCGTTTTTTGAGCTATTTAGCTAGCACCGTTGCAGCCGAGGACAGATAAAGTAGATGAATTTGAAGCCATATAAAAAAACCTATAGGTTTTCATGCGAAGGCATCAAGGTGGTTTTACTGAGAACGAATTTACCGTGAGCACACTCATCACTACAGAAAAAAGCAACCACAAAAGATTCGCTCTGCAAAATAGCGAGGCCTTAGAATACCGCTAAGCCAAGTGCTTGCCACTGCAACGGATCGCTCCGTTTATCTGAATAAAAAGTCCAAATTGTGACTGGAAGTAATTTCACAAATCATCCATCGGTTTGACGGTAAGAAAGCAGTCTCAGCGAATTTTGAAGCTTCCAAGGACAATCTCATTTTTCAGGTTTTCCGAAGGATTATTACCTACGCATAGAATTTTCACTGATTCAAATGCAAGCAGTGTTCTTCATTGTACTGAGAAATCATTAAGTAACTGGGACTGCTTTCCTTTCGAGTTCCCAAGGAGAAAACACATTACACTTAAGCTTCCACCATGAGGTTGAAACTGCCAGAGAGATTGTTCTTCCAAACAGTGGTCGCATCCTTCTTATAATTCCACTAGCTAGAGCTTCAAAAAACAAAAACCCGAGGCTCAAGGTCAGAAAACAAAATCCTAACCTGAACGTCAGAGAAAACTAAGGTATGGCGTGAAACCCAAACATAAGACTAAGCTAGGACTTAAGCCTTTTGTTAGAGCCAGGCTAAAGGTCCATGCCGACTTTGACATTGATAGGTGAACTCAAGCCTGATATGAAGACCAATCCCAATTTTAAATCCGAAGCCCTTGAGTGTGACAAGATTCTCCATTGAAGCAAGGATTAAAACTGAGCGTAAGCCACGGCTTTAGATCCAAAGTAAAACCAAGCAATAATCCCAACCGCTTGGAATTCGGACTTGAGTTTTGCTTGTCTTGCTTTAAAGGCCTGGTCTAATCTAGGGAGCTAAATTTTAGTGTTGCCTTAGTCCAATTCGAGTTTGCACATTGCCTTGATCTGCGCTTAAAGCTATGATCTAGCTTTAGACATGGCCTTACGCGCAGGACCCGGTCTAGTCAGCCTCAGACTCAAGCTCTTTGTTCACACTCCTGCGGTTTTCCCGGTCTCGACCAGCACAGCCGGAAAAAAAAGCAATCATTGTCTGAAAAGTTGTCTTTGGTAACTTTTAGTTCCCAATAAAAAACGAGGTACCATTCGTATTCCTCGCGTAATATTTCAACAGAAACGTCACTCTACGTCCCCAGCAGTCCACTGACATAGCAATGACGCAATTCACGCAGAGCTACAAGCACTGGGGACTTGATGTGGGGATTCCTATCAAGAATATTTAATCCTCTAAAACTTTAGAAGAGCAGGATGGACTTTGAGAACTGGTGCAGGTGATCATGCGCTGCTTGCCGCAGTCACCCACGTGTTTCCTGCAAGCGAAGTCGCAGTCTTTGGAAGCTTTTTACGTTAAATATCGTTTAAAATTCTTCAGAACCCTGTTTTGCGAGACGTAATCTGTTACTGGTTTGTTTGGTGCGCATAAGTGGAAAGTATAAAACATTTTTTATAAAACGGGTAGGCTGAGAGAAGTAATATTGTTGCAGATGCCTTTATGCTCCGTCCGTACAATGAAAAAAGCAGTAGTTGTGACGCAAGTATAAAATTTTTTTCACACAGACCAGATCGAACGCTTCTAGAGAGCCTTAGCAACAGAAACTTTCTAATCGCTAATGTGATATTACAGTGTTTACAAAAAGGGACATCGTCTTCTTCAGAATGCTTCTTTAATCGTCAAGTATTTTTGCCTTTTCTTGAAACGTAATGTATTTAGCTTACCAAAATTCATTCCAATCCCTCGACGTACTCAATGTGTCAAACAAAATTCACGATTAGGTTCTTCAGATGTTGCTGTGAAGAATCAAATAGTTATTCATCATAAATTCACATTAGCTTCTCTGATACCTTCGAAATAAATATAATTAGAACTATTTGGCTACCATAAACCACTGATTTTTTCCGTAGTTAACATTCTGCTCTCAATTCAATAGCAAAAACAAAGCATGGTCATAGTTCAGCAGATGTCACCGCATATACGCTTGTTGCAGATTGAGTCTGAGTCGTTTGCTCTGAGAACGGGTGTGGCAGTTCATCATTGCTCCGGTTCAGGTCCTTCCAAAGTGGGTATGAAGCTGAATGAAGTGCAAGGCGAACTAATGAGAACTAGAACTGATAGACTGCAACATTTAACTAACTATACATCTCTTCCTGCATGTGGATACAAAATTTATTGAGAACTTCATGGCAACTTACGTAAGAAGCTCATTACTTAGTAAGTAACCTAGAGGCATTTTAGCAAATTACGCATTTTCCAGTCTTAGCAATTTATGTGGTAGCAAAACAACAAGCTGCAAAATAAGTAATTCAATAAAGACCTACCGTTAATATTACTTAAGCAATAGACTTAAAATAAAAAATTGCCGGTGAATTTTTGCGGTAACTGGCTCAATTGGAACAAAGTACGAGCTCTTGGCTAACGACGCTCCAAACTATAGGGGAAGGGGAGTATTTCATCATTAGCTTCTCAGAAAATCACTTTTGAAAGGACGGACACTTGTCAAGAACAAGTGAGAGAAGGGCCATCCTAACAAAAAGCCCATTTCGAGCTTGTCGGAAGTACGCTGCCCGCTCATCACTATCGATTTCTTTGTCTATTTCAACCACCCGAGGCAGTGGGTGCATCACGATAGGAAAACGCCGGACCAAATCTAAATTGAACTCCATAAAATAAGGTACAGCCTTATCTGAAAACTTTCAGGAAAATTAGGTGAAAAAGTTTTTCTGAGAAACTAACTTCTTCCAAGACTTCGTAATCGTGAAGCTCCATCTAGTAACTTTTGTGTCAAAATAAAGCGACCTTTCAGCGCTTCGTACTCTTCAGGACAAGTGAAACGCTCCTTCTGAACTCTAGT
>UXUI01007246.1:25505-42815 GCA_900576705.1 Enterobius vermicularis | reverse complement strand
AGCAGCAAGGTCATCAAAGAATTCCTGTAATAGGGACGATGATTAGGACGAAATAATATGCTGCAACTTTCAGATCATTATACACACGGATTCCTACATCTGGATATTTTTTAAATTAAAAGTTTTGTTGCATTAGAGCAGAAAATACTTACTTGTTTTGTATTCTTCCCATGCTCCTCCACGTAGTCTACGATATCATCTGGGATAGATAGGTCTGGATGAGGCACAACGTAGTGAATAGTCACGTCGCGGAACAAACAAAGGAGTTTCGCTAGCGAGTGAACAGTACGACCGTTTCGTAAATCGCCGACTAGTGCGATTTTTACGTTGTGCACGGTACCGATTTCATCTCGAATGGTAAATACGTCTAGGATAGCCTGAAATGCAAACTGACTTTGACAAATGTCAGAGTTACTAGGAAGATTCCAATAATGAACTCATAGCAAGACTCGGCTTAGAAAACAGCCAACTTGAGTTGGGTGTTGGCCGACACCGTCGCCTGCATTTATGATAGGCTTATGCACTGAGAGAGCAGCCCTTGCTGCTGCTCCTTTCTCAGGATGTCGCAACGCGATAACGTCCGTGTAGCAACTCATTATGATAATAGTATCTGAAATTGAAATAACTAGTCCTAACTATTAGAAAAAAATAGAACTTTTCCCGTGTTTATCAGAGCTGCTTATTCGAATAAAAATCATAACTAGCGACAAAGATTTTAACTCACTGACCTTCCAAACTCTCACCCTTCTGAATAGACGAAGTTTTTTCATTCATAATTAGCACACTTCCACCAAGCTGCTGCATTGCCGCCGTAAATGAGTTAGCAGTCCGAGTAGATGCCTCGTAAAACACAAGGCCCAGTGTGTACCCCTTCAACATTATTTGCTAACCAATGAGCCAGAATTTGCCATCAGAGGACTGTTCTACGCAAGATCCGGATGGCAAAAAAAGTGCGTCAAAAACAAACCTTAAGTACTTCGTGTATTCTGCTTTCGCCCTCGTCAACACAATTGCGATACTGAGCAGCCAGGTCAAAAACTTTATCCAACATTATTTTAGAAATTGTCTCCACTTCAATGATACTGCGACCCTGCGATTAACACAAGCGCTATTATATATAATCCTAGCATGCTATTTACTTAAAAGCATACTTTGAATACGGTATCCTGTATAGGGACCGCCGAAGAACTGAAGTCGAGATCGGAACAAGTACTGCTTGTTTCAGCTTCAGAATTCTGAGAGCCTCTGATGAGGACAGGGCTCACTGTATGGGACTCAGTTTCTAAAGCAAATAAAGCAAATAAAAAACTATAAAGCGGAGCGAAATTTTTAAGGAATTACCGTGAATGTCGTCAAAAGAAAGGCGAGAGTCCGTTGACGTAAATACATTCTTGCCAAAACCTGGGCTACAAACGACCTTACCGTCCACAAATACCTCCTCAAAAATTTATTTCATCTTCAACAGTGCTGATGGTACCTCTCGGAAAAAACTTGGGTCATAAGTATGTCGAGAATTCTCACGAATATGATAGAGCCGCTGAGCCCAAATATAAAGGAGTTACATACCTCACCACGAATTACGACTGTATGCACTCTGCCTTTTACCGTTCTACCACCGTAAGGTGTCCAACCAGCTTTGCTAAACCCTCCATCATTTGGAATCTTCCACTCTTCATTTACATCCACCTATGCAGAATGGAGTGGAGAACGCAGTATTGAGATCTGTGCCTATATTTTACTCAGTAAATTACCTCTATATATGTATCCTTCTGTGCCGGGAGACTGAAAATTCTTCTCGGATTCGTGTACATGCGCTCAATTAGTTGCTCTAAGGTCATCTTTCCTTCGGAGACAGCCGTCAGCAACAGAGGAACGATATATTCAACTGAAGGAAATCCTGGCAATCCCTTTTTTTTCTCATCGACAGTATGGGGCGCTTAAAAACAAGATTGATAGCGACAATAAGTGAACTGGTAAATGAACTACCATACCGTGATCTGTTGAAAAACAGTCAATCGCACTAATATTCTCCCAAAGAGCGAGTCTATCCTCCTCAGTGCCAAGTTTAGGCCTGACTTCTTGAAATCCAGCAGGGACGCTGTCTCTGGTAAGAAAAAGATGATGGGGGCAAACCTTAAAAAGTTTCCAGAATGACTCAAACTTTATGAAGAATTCAATTTCTACACTTGCATGCAAAGCCCTTTAAACCGAAAATATTTAGAAACGAGTAAAATAAGACAAATATAACGATTTTGCTCAGGAAACTGTCCCATTCTTGCCAACAGAGTCAAACGAGAAAATGCGTCAACAAACTCCCGCTAATAGGAATCGACAGAGTTTTTTGCCACTACTCTTTTACAAACAGTAGACTACTTAATCAAAGCCGCATTATAATTAAAAGACAGGTAATTGGAAGAAACCTCGCATGTGACCTTCCAACCTGCTTCTTTAGCCATTCGTATCAGACGGATCTCAAATGCGGTTGAAACGTGTGCAATATGTACTAAAACAGCTTCTATGGCCTCAAAGCATCAAAAGTTGAATAAAATGGGACTTAAAAAACCAAATTTACCATGTCTTTTGCAGAGTTGTGCCACAGCTAAAACCTCGACCAAAGTATTTGATTCCGCATGACAGACTATCGGTTTGCTGGTAGGGAAGGATTTGAAGTGCTAAGAACAAACAATTTCGCAAAACCACTGTGGAACGTAATCACTATCAAAAATCCAGTTATAGAAAACAGCCACATAATCTAACTTTAATCCAGTCCTCAAGCGAATCAAGTCTTATTTCTGAGAAGGTGCTATTCATATAAAGTTTCAGACCGCAGGAACGAGAAGCTAAAGCAGAAACTATTTCAGCATTACTGTTTGTACCACCGAGATACATAGCATAATCAGCAACAGCAGAATTCGAAGCAATCTGAAATGCATTAGTTAAGTAACAGAAGCCTGGGTCTCTGAATTAATGGGAACGGCTCACAGTATCCGCAAATCGAAAGTTTTCTTCACTAGTTATTGGAGGAATTGTATTCGGCATTGCAAGAACCATGGTTATCCCGCCAGCAACAGCTGCGCAAGTGCCACTGTACCAATTTTCTTTGTGCTCCTGTCCAGGCTCTCTCATATGCGCGTGGACGTCAATGAAACCAGGGAGCCTTTTTAACAGACGTGACGAAACACCATCAAGCTTCGGATTCATTTTCGGCCTCCCTTTGAAAATTCTCAGTGCCTTAAAAAAAGCACAAAAATTACCGGTAAAAATGCACAGGTATAGAGTAGTTTCTGAAACTGTCTGAAAGATTCTGTTGAAAAGAAAAATTCATCTATGAAGAACTACATGTATGAACAACTTGGCGCATTTGATATCAGTTATTAAGGGTACACCACTGTCAATTGCCAATCTCCTAGTCCTAAAAAAATAATTAGCAAGCCCAGATGTCAAAAAACAGCTTTAGAATATTCAACTTCCTAGTCACTACCTACCTGTAGCCATGAGTGCGGAAAACAGAGACCCGATAAGCACCCGAATCACGGATAGGCAGATTTATAACTAAATGTACAGCTTTATTACGCAGGGCCTCAGCTAATGTTGATGACTGTGCCGCAGTTTTCTCATTCCCTTCGTCTTTCTCATCAAAACACCAATCCATTGCTTTAATCTGGAAAACGCAATGCTACGGTCATCACTTATTTATCGAAGTCTTGATTTAACTGATTAAATCTTCACAGGGATTTTGTTGCTGGAGAAGTAGTCTGCAGTCCCTTTGCTGGCCAGTAAGGTAAAACCAAGGTCGTGAAGAATTCGAACAGAGCTTAGCATTTCTGCCTTCGCCTGCAAGTGTCATTTACAAACAACGCACTAAAACCCTTAACAGTGCAATGAAATGAAACCACGAGCATCAGTAATAAAAGTAATTAAGAAAGCATTTAATAACAGAAATTAATGACCACCTACATGGTAACCTCCGATAGAAAGAAATATAGTCTTCTTAGGCAGGACAAATCCAGTAGAAATAAGTGCCTTGAGGTAGGCTTCATAACGATCTTCACCAAATCCTGCCACCTCTCCAGTGGATGCCATTTCAACTCCCAGCATAACATCAGCGCCAGCTAAACGAGAAAACGAGAACTGCGACACCTTAAAAGAAACAGCGTACAGTCAAAACATTCCACATTGCTAAGCTCAGCGACTATGCCGCTTACCCTGTAGCTGAGACGGCACAGAATTGAAGCAGCATTAAAAGACAACTCTAAAAGTGAATTACCTTGACCCCCACTCGATTATTCGTGGTTACATTGACTGGTTTCAGGGACGCTTTTAGCAAATGATCCTCTCTCGCCATGACACACCTAGTTGCCAAAGCAACAAAATCGAAGTCATATGTCTTAGAAATGAACGGGAAAGAACGTGAAGCACGTAAGTTGACTTCAATAACCTTGAAAAGCTCTACCATGAGCCATTTTGTAAGATAAATCTCGTGCTAGTCAGGGACGTGCCTGCCCTCTAAAGAACGTAAAACGTCAAAATAATTAATATACTTTTAGCTGGTCGTCCTTAGCGATTAGTTGCATGTTGAAGGGGCCACATATACTCAGTGCCTCGGCAATTCGAACAATCATGCGCTATAGTAAAGTTCAGTTAATACTACGCTTTTTAGCGACTCTCACAATGCTTCAAATTTTGGACGTGGAAACCAAGAAAAAGCATTATATAAAAATAAATTATTCATTTTAAGAGCTGGAAGGTTAATTTTTAAAGATACGGCAAACTTATCACCCTGTCAATTACAGGCAAAATTACAGCTCACAACCCATAACAGAACCCATCTTGACTTAATCTTAAACTCACCTGAATTTTTTTGTCCGTAATCACCGTCATGTCTTGAGGTGGAGTGACCAAAGTTGCATCACCAGAATGAACGCCTGCGTTTTCTACATGTTCACATACTGCCGATGCTAATACCTTTAAAACTTAAACCGTTCTAAACAAATTTAAGTTACTATCTGTCAACAAATACCTTTCCATCAAAAGCCACCGCATCCACGTCGATCTCCTTCGCGTTGCTGATGAATTCAGAGACAACTATAGGATACTCATTCGACACTTTTGCGGCACGACTTAAAAATGTTCTGAAGTCATCCTGCAAACATACTCCTCCGAAGAACCGAATTGATCAACCACGGAGAAGGAGTTGAAGTAATTTGCCTCAAAAATTACCCGGTTATGAGCAACATTCATGGCTGCTCCTGAGAGCACAAACGACGGCCGAATTATGCATGGATATCCAACCTCCTCACAAAACTCTTCCGCAGCATTTAGGTCACTTGTTTCCTTCCACCGGGGTTGAGAAATCAAAAAAAACTTCCATTTTTGAAGAGTTCAAGATTGAAGGCAAAAATGCATTTAGTGGATGAGAACAAACCTGCAGTTTATCTAATAATCTGCTAAACTTAAACCGATTTTCAGCTATTTCAATGAAATCCGGTAGTGTCCCAAAAATGTTAATTTTGAAATCGGAAAATGGAGACGATCTTGCCAAATAACCAGCAATATTGTTTGGCAATTGACCGCCGAATGCAACTATTACACCGGTTGGATATTCCTTCTCGTAAATGTCGGCCAGTACCTTTAACGCCCAGCTATATACAAAGAGCACTCTCGATTGTCAATAATTTCATGGGAATGAATGTGCCAGGAAACTAACTTCAAAAGAGACTTCTTCAAAATACAGCCGGCTGCACATATCATAGTCAGTACTGACTGTTTCAGGGTTACAGTTGATCGTTATCGGTTGGTACCCAAGCTTCTTCAGTTCATTGATGCATGAAACGCTACAAGCATCAAATTCGACAGACGATCCAATTCTGTACGCGCCACTTCCAAGTACAATCACGCCGTTTTTCTTCATTGAGGAACTTTTATTAAAATCTAATGTGCCCATGAAAATGAGTGATTTTAAATTAAATTTTTTAGAGAAAAGCCTGAAGCTTACCACATTGAAGAGGACATCATCGTCGCGACCATTATACGTTAAATAAAGATAATTAGTTTGAGCTGGCCATTCAGCCGCTAAAGTATCAATTTGTTTTACTAGCGGCTTAATGTTCAACTTCTGCCTCAGTTTACTAACATTCAATTCGTTGAAGTTTTTGCGCTCTCTGAAACACCAGATATTTGGTTAAAACAAATTTATTAGAGGCATGACGTTTCCGGAAAAGTGAAGTCATACCTGTAGATAATGCTTGCAATTTGTTTGTCAGAAAAACCGCACTTTTTTGCTTCTCTCACAAGTGACTCAGGCAAGTCAACAAGCTGTAATATAGAAATCAAGAACGTTAAGTAGTAGAATATTTATCCAAAAAATCCTTGCTTACACGCGCTTAATTAAGATATAAATTTTAAATGAAGTCAGTAAGCTACCATTTCCTTTAACACGACTAAAAAAAAACTATATCAGAAAACAAGGTGCCCGCAACACAAGTAAGATCATTTGCTTGAATAGAGTCTTAAACCTTACCATGGATCAACAAGTAGAAAAAATTTTGCAACTGAAATCCCTGTCCCAGATTTTACTGCATTTGAGATAAAGCATTGTAAAGAATTCTTACAAAATACAGATCTTATCTTGGTAGTTCTCACAGTCTTATTTTCCGCCCAGTCCACATAAGTTCATTATAACTTAAAATCAAAAGAAGCATATTAAGCTTTGCAGAAGAGAACTTACCCCATAATTTTCTAATTTTTGGTGAAGTGCAATTATGTGTTGCATACGATAAAGAAACCATGAGTCAATTTTTGTTAGTTCCCGAAGGGTACTTACAGTATACTTCTTCGAATATAGCGCACGAGCTAAAGCAAACACTCTTTTGTCCGTTGGTGACAAGAAATCCTAAAAATTTTCCATAATTTAGACGACAAAACTACGTAGTGCGAACAGAGGACAAAAAAGCATGGAACCTCATCAATTGGTTCCTTGGGAAATGCACTGGGTGAGAAACCGTCGACGTTCTCATTCACCATACGCAGAGCCTTTTGAAACGCTTCTTCAAATGAACGCCCAATACTCATCACTTCACCAATTGATTTCATCGAAGACCCGATCTTAAAAGGTTAATGAGCTCTGTCTTAAAACTCCTTGTTCTTCGTAAATCGAGATAAATTTGATTAAACTTTTACCATTACGAAGAAAATATCGTGAGCTGAAACCTTAAATTTCTAAAACCGCTTAACTTTTCAAGCAACATGATATACCTTCGTACTCACTCGCGCAAATTTATTCAAATCCCATCTCGGGATTTTAACTACTATGTAATCCAAAGACGGTTCAAAACACGCCGTTGTGGTTCCGGTAATCTTGTTCCTTATTTTTGACAGATCTTTTCCCAAAGCAAGCAAAGCAGCAACATAAGCGAGCGGGTAGCCGGTAGCTTTACTCGCTAAGGCAGAACTACGAGAGAGCCTTGCATTTACTTCAATTATGTAGTACTAGAAACAATAAATTTGTTAATGCAAATTCCTCCACTCAAAACATTAAAAACTGGCACACAATGGAGACCCAAATTATTTTTCAAAAATACCTCAAACTTTATGGAATTTACAGCAAACTGAATGTTACATTCCCCGATGATGCCTAAGTGTCGGATAACTTTTATGGCAACAGAACGCAGCGTCTGGTACTGGTGATTAGTAAGCGTTTGGCTAGGCGCAACAACGATGCTTTCACCAGTGTGGATGCCCAAAGGATCTATGTTTTCCATATTGCAGACCTAAATTGATTTTTAGAGAATCAAAGACCGGATAAATCCTTAAAACGAGAATCTTTTAAACCAGTGTAAAACTGCAGTATTTTTATAGACTTGCCGTGATACAATTGTCATAAGCATCCCTTATGACTTCGTATTCAATCTCCTTCCATCCTCGAAGACTTTTATCAATAAGGACTTGATTGCTGTGCGCAAGCGCCACCTGAGCCACCTTCAAAAGGTCCTCGTCGTTGTCTGCAAAACCCGACCCAAGGCCACCTAATGCATAGGCTGCACGTATCATAACAGGATATCCAATCTAAACAATTCGAAAAATTAATTAATTTTAATAGAATGAAAGCAGCTGCTAAAAACAATTTTACTCTGGTGGCTGTAAGATGACCTTCCAGAACACAGCGAAAGAAAAAATTTCAACCTCAATCAAAAAACGAGTCACCCTATTCAGAGAACCTACCTTGTTTGCAGCAGCAACGGCATCTCCCAAAGTCACTGCTGCTTCACTTGGAGCTATTCTTTCACCGATAGCTGCCATTTCCAAGTTGAACAACTCACGATCTTCAGTTTTTATAATTGTCTTAAAATCATGGATATAAAGTAATATAGAGAAATCTAAATAAAACTACTCCTTGTTGAGACCACGAAGAAACGAGCTGCTAATTAAACATAAACAATAAAATTTTTTTGAACCTCAATTGCTGTTCCAAGAACTTCCACACTATACTTTCTAAGTATTCCAGATTTGTACAATTCAATGGCACAATTTAAGGCTGTTTGACCACCGAAAGTGCACAGTAAGCCAGATGGACGCTCTTTCTTGATAATCTGAATAGAATTTAAAACAACTTTTACAGGAACAAATGAAAAAAAATAAACAAATATAGAAAGAATTACGTCTGTAACATAGTCTGGTGACACTGGCACAAAATAAGTTTGATCTGCAAAGCCCTTGGAAGTTTGCACAGTGGCAACATTTGGGTTCACCAGTACTGTTAGCACCGACTGTTCTTTCAGAGCTTTTATAGCCTTTAAAATTAAGAAGACGATTATACTTGTAGTTAAACGATTACTAAACAGATTACAACACCACTTAGGCAATAAAATTTAACTCTTCAAACCTGAGCCCCTGAATAATCGAACTCTCCAGCCTGACCAATCGAAAGCCCTCCAGAACCAAGAATCAGAACTTTGCTTTGCGGCGGTACAACATACTTGCACATAAAACCCAATTTTTCCGTTAACAAATTTCTCAAAGAAAACTCTGTATTCTCTTTCCGCTTACAAACAGCATCAAGAAAAATATCAAACAAACATTCCAAATCCTCAGGACCCGCACAATGTTCTGGATGAAACTGAACACTGGAACAGTAGAAAGAATCAGAACAAGCTGCCGAATATTTCTGTACTCCACTTACTCCAAAACCACTATAGAGAGACATCAAGAAAGGTTTGAATAAATACCCAAAAAATGGAAGATTTCTGTGAATAATTCCTTCATTTGTCTTATCGTTCTCATTAACAAATAACTGATCCCAATCAGGCGGTAAAGTCTCCACATCCACCGCAAATCCATGATTTTGCGAAGTAATAAAACACCGTCCAGTGTCAATATGTACACAGGGCTGATTATGCCCTCTGTTCCCATATCTAAACCGGATGTGGGTCAGGTTGCTGTCAAAAACAATCATGTGTGATCAAGAAAGTTCCCACTAAACCAACGAAGCCGGCACCTCAGCTTACTAGTCCTCGCACCTGCCGCAAGAGCGAGAAGTTGGTTGCCCAAGCAAATGCCGAAAACTGGCACTTCTTTCTCCAAAAAATTTCTAATTCGTTCTACAAGATCTGTGTAGTGAGAAGGATCTCCAGGGCCATTGGAAAGGAAAAGGCCATCACAGTCTAAATAGACAATCATATTCTACTGTACCAGTCGAATTAATTTCTAGCATTATCAAGAACGAAGAAAATTCAGAAAAAAGTCGCACCAAAGGCTTGGTCAAAACTGTAATTGTGTGGGACAAGAAGAACCGACGCTCCTCTTTTTAAAAAACATCTAATCTGGTTGTACTTTGCACCGCAATCAACCATCATGATTCGCAACCCACCATCACCAAATGTTCTCATAGTCTAAAAAAGAACCAATACATTAACAACAATGATTAATCAGAAGAAAAATTTTTGTTCTAAATACCTTTGTAGAAACAAGTTCAATTAAATTCTCCTCGTTGATATCTACGTAGGGTAAATCTGTAATGCTTTCTTCGTTGTCCACAATGATCTGCAGCAGTCATTTTCAAGCGATAATAGACCATAAATTAAAAATAAAGTTTGTCGCCAACTGGCGCATAAACGTACTTAAGCATTTGCTCAAATCCAAACCCACATACTTTTGCTTTCATCACTCCTTTCTCACGTATAATTTTCGTCAAATGACGGGTATCTATTCCCGAAAGACCAGGTACACCAGCTTTTTTCAAATATTGGTTCAAAGATTCGCTGATCTCTCGATCACACTGCTCCCCTTCCGGACATATCCTTCACAAAACATATGTCATTAAGCCAAAGAAGCTGTGAAAAATGTTTGGCACTTTTTGAGGTAAAATCCACCTAGCAACAGCTGATTCTTCTGCAGTTTGACGACTCTAACAAAAGTAGCGGAAGAGATTCCTTTAACCCCTTATCAGTGACTGCAGATTTAGATTTAAATTTGGAGACTTTTTTACAACAAGCTGTTTTCCTCTAACATAACGAAAGACTTGTTTTATCTGCAGCGACGGAATGAGAATAAGGGAGCTGCTTTCCAAACTTTATTTTTCCACAGCTACAAAGCCAAGATGAATAAAAAAGTTGTTCAGAGAAAATCACAGAAAACAATGGAAGTTCCATTAATTCTTCACGCATTCAATTACCAGAGAGCTTAAAATACAGATCAAACTAAAGTATCAAAACTCATAATTTCAAAAACAGGGAAGGTAACACTGAAACTTTCTTTTTTTCACATCATATGCATCTCTGGCTCTTAGCTGAGAACTTGTTGAATCCTACATTCATAATCAACTCTCAGATTTGCAATTTTAACAACTAATGTGTAACACTGTAATTCACTCAGCAAAGTAGCGTGTCAGTACCACAAAAACCGAGCTCCAGAAATAGTTCAGTAACGAGATGCTGCTAACGAGTCACACGAAAAGCACGATTCACACGGCACCTAAGTAAAATAACAACTCACCATTGTAAGCATCAGTCATCGACTTTTTACCTACCTTCTAGTTCTGTTTCACTGATGCACTACCCGCATGCCTTCTCATAAATTCTGAAGTCATAAACATGCAAAAAGTTAACCTTTTCAAAACCGACTCTTAGTATAAATAAATAAGTGCAAACTCCTCTTTGTTTGCTTTTTCAAATAAGAAGTGAGAAGACTTATAAAACTAATTCGCTGAAGATGCATATCTTGACACAAGGCCTTTTTCAAAATAATGGTAACTTATGGTGTACCGCTGGCTACCTTCCGAAACTGCTACAAAGATTTGTTATTATCTTATTCCTACTCCATTATATAAAAATGTTGTTTCGTAATGGCAATAAATCTAAAACTGCTATTACGCTACAAATTAAAACTATTTCTATCTAGACCTCAGCAAGCCATAGAGACTATGGTCTCACTTAGCCACTACTTATACGTAACTACGTAACCTTCCCAACTCACGCATGATTACCGAAATAAAAGTGAGGAAGCAAACGGGTAATATATAAGGGGGAAAAAAAGTTTAAGTCAAACTGTAGAAGACCACAGCGAAATACGCAATAACTTTGTTTTGTAACATTCTTCTGCAAAGTGTGACTCAAAAAAGAAAAAAGGAAAGCAAAAGTGGAAGGCGCATGGGAATGGCAGAATGAAAAAATATCTGTTAATTAAGCTGAATAATGTTTGATGATATTGCACCTTTGACGTAATAAATACCAGAAAAAAAATTTTTTTTTGAAAAACAACGTGTTCCGGAGTCCAGTAAAAAATCACCCAGTACCTTGCAAAGAAGTGCCAAACATCTGAGCAGCATTTAGAGCCACGCCTTGATACCCTCATGATAAACAGCTAAAAATCTTCAAACCTGTCAACAATAAGAGCCTGTGGCCAGACACGATCAGATTCAAAGGTCATAGGTAAGCCATATTGGTCTTGGGCAGCCAGCGAAACTCCGTAGTTACCGACCAGCGGATAGGTCAGAACCAACAACTGTCTGGCATAGGATGGATCTGTTAGAGATTCCTCATACCCAACCATACCAGTTTGAAAAACTGAAATTTTTCTTGCGGTTAATCCCCAAAACAAAAAAAATAATTTTGATTAGGCAGTAATTTCGAGAGAAAACTTGTTTCATTAACTGCAATAATAGGACAGAAAAAGCACGAACTAAAGAGTGAAACAAACCAATCTCGCCAGAAACACTTTTCTTCGCACCAAATAGCTCTCCTCGAAACCATAGTTCTCCGTCACTGCATTGTAAGTATAATGTGGCAGCCATAATTGAAAGTACTATTCTATATAAGCTTCAATGGACAAAGCTGACTGATGAATACTTTCAAGCAACTAATCGAATAGTACAATAAAGAGCGATCACTGTTTTAAAACCTCAAATTCAAGTAATATTTCAGTGTCAGACGTAGAAACTGTTTGAAAGAGAATAACGCATAAGGCGAATTACAATAACTACGATTGGTAACAACGCTAACAGAGATTGGCCTTGTAAACAGAAATTGAAAACAACTGGATTCAAACTACATTTTGCTGAAGTCCTTATATAATAGAAACGAATTAAAAAAGGAACAGACCATTATTTCTTTTTGCGGCATAATTGTGTTAAACAAATCATTGATAGTACAGAGGAAATTCTCACAGCCTAGAGAGGAAGAAAAATAACTACAGACAATGAACGCATAAGTTGTGCAAAAGAAATTTTTTGCAGCAGCGACTTTTCGGCTCCTTTTTTGAACGAGAAAATTACCTCATTGTGCAGATCTGTGTTAAAAAGAATAAAAATTTTCTAAAACACGATACGGAGAATAGTGGTATTCATACGCTTTACCATTTCTGATCTACAATTTTGCTCAGAACAGTTCCTTTTCCTTCTTTTTCTTCTTGATCATCCAAAATTATTGTTGGTAGGTCTAATTTTTTTTTTTTTGATTTTACAACGCTTAAACAAAAGTTCCTGCCAAAGCAACTAAATTTTTTTCAAAAAGAACCTTATTTTTTATGAAGTCTAATTAAAAACGGGAATTTTTTGCAAAAACTTTGCTCAGACAAAACAGCGCCTTTTTAAGAGACAAATTTCTTATGATCAACGTGCCTCATAAGCCCCTCTAAATGTGCTAAATTAAAATAAAAGAGGAGCACAGTAACACCTATACGACGCCTGATTACACTTGGTGTGTGTGCGCGGCTACAAAGGGTGCTTACAATATGCGTTAAACTATTCAATTAAACGTTCAATTTTACGTCAGAATAACACTATCTGATACGATCACCTCAACGCCATCATCAGGAGTTGAGCGAATAATCGCACAAAACATTAGCCATTTCGTTCGCCAGGGTTTGAAAACTCAAGTGCAATTTAGCTTAAATAAATGTTCGAAGCAAGACGGGTTTTTATTTAGCAAATGGAAACGGTTCTCTAAGCTTCTCCCACTGAAAGTCTTTAAAAAATTACTTCAAGTAAAAGCTACTTTTGAGACTGTTCAAACAACAGAGTTTTTGCCCAATTCTACATTCAAAGTGAGAAATTTTAATAATGGATTGAACGAGCCGCTCATGTAAAGCATTTTTTGGAGCAGTTTTGAAAGATTTTCTGAGTTTTTTTCTGTTCAGCAGACTTGCTATCGTTGGTCCATGTGAATTTCAAGAACTAGTCTTCCTTTAATAAATGTCTTCCAAACAGGCCCACCTATGTCAAATGTTAACTTACCTATCCGACTATAAGCAAGACTGCCTTTTGTTTAGAATGATCATTGCTTTTACAAGGAAATGAAAGAAATAAATCTCTAGAAATTTTTTTTCAGGGTGGAAAATAGGTGAACGAAGGTAAAATTTGAAGAAATCTAATTGTAAATAAAAGTTTTGAATTTTTCCTTGTATGAGTCTGCATAATGTTTATATGATAGTTCGAAGAGCAACGTTATTGAAAAAATGGGAGTAATTCAAAGCTTTTCTCCATCCGTTAATTTCTGCAAAAAAGCTTTCTAATTCTTCCGCTAAGTGTTTATTTTGTAAGAAGCTTTCTCAGCCAAAAACGTTCTCCTTGCTACTTTTTATAGAAAGTAAAAGAATAAAAGCAGTTTTCACAAAAGTGCATGTACTTAATAACCTTTTGAACAATCGTACTCAAATAATAAAACGATCACTTCTGAAAATTTTTTTTGTTGTATGAATCAGTTCTGGCAATACTTCTAACAGTAATCAGCTATTTGACTTTTGTAACTGCATTAAAAATAAAGATAAAAGAAGTTAAACTTATTTAAACCGCTTTTGAATGGTTCCTAGCTTTTACGAATTCTTTTTTTTATCAGGGTTAATCCCCTCGTTTAGAAGCAAAGCAGATGAAACGATACATCCTAGTTTTGTATAGGTGGTTTCACTGCGAAAAACAGATTCTAGTTAATTTTCCATTTAATTATTCAAAAGTTGTTGCATTTACTTCAGAATAAGTAAGCGGGAAAAAAAATGATCAGTACCGTACGGAACCACTTTTATAATGACGTGTTTACAATCAAAACCACTTTATGCGAACAAGAAATTTCTTAAATGTGAATGTGAATGATAAAGTCAAATCGAGTTGGCAAACCTTTCGATTTTTGGTAGGCATAAATGATCAAAATGCTTCTGGTCTTCTATTAATCGAAAATATGCTGATGAAGTTCAAGACGTGCTGCTCGTTAGTTTCCTTTTTAAGCAGTCTTAAAGAGAGTAACTTGGGGTAAAGGAAACAGCAGTCAACTGGTATCACAGTGTGTTCGGAACAATGTCACTCACTTCGATTTTGCATTGTAAGTCCATTTTGATTCTGTTCTTAAAAAGTCCGATCATTATCGACGTTTATTGTACTGAGATTTTTCTAGCAGACAATTTACTGATTTGGCTATTGGTACAAAGCCAACTGTTCCTCTTCCAGTTTTTGAACCTATATCCAACCAATAATGTATAAAAAATTTTGTTTCTTAACCTCTTTGCGGACAGTGAATAAATTTAAAGCAGTTTATTAGGAATGAAAGAACAAGTTTTTTGATAACTGTAAAAAGTAACAATAGTTAAATGCCAAAAATAAAAATAGAAGTAAAAATGAACAACAAATTAAAACGGTAAAGTAGGAGACATCTTATTTTCTGAATCGTCTTCGTTTACCAATTGCACTCGACTGGTTCAACCAATGGTAGAAAGGAAAGCAGTAAATATCAGTGTCTTGTCAACTGCAGATACAATTGAACCTTCTAAAGATATCGATAACGTTTGCTAGCCGGAAATAAAGTTACAATGATGCAAACTTTATTTTGTTTATATAATTAACTTTTTTTGCTTTAATTAACACATTATCGTAAAAACCGAGAAATAGTAACCTTAATAGTACACAATTTTTTTCTTGTGATAAAACAATAAGGCTTTTTTTAATGCTTTCTTGAACTTCTAAAGGCAGAACGACTGATGTCCTTGGAAGTAGCATACGTCGATCATCTTTATGTAAATAACAGAAGAATCCCTTTAAAAAGACACAAGCAAATTTTGTATGAGCAAACATAATTCCAGTAAAGTTCTCAACCATCCCAGCAGGATCTGCAGCTGGAGTATGTAGTCATTTTAGACTGGCTGTTATTTGCAAGCAATTAATCAAGAACTTTTTCTTGTAACAGTTTACTACTTCCATTTTTTTTTTTTTTTTTTGCTTTAATTATGAACCAATTTTTTTTGTATTTAAATCCCTAACCATTCGGCACATAATTCCAACTTTTCCTTCCTTCTTCTCTCCAAACCGGAAAAGCAAAAATAAAATAGAAATTAACAAATAAGTAAATAATACGAAAATAAAAGCATTTTCAAGAACAAAAAGTCTTTTTACCAGTTAGACTGATACTGTTTGTCAGCAATACAAAATTTAGCTTTAAAGCTCCAGGTCTTCCTCACTTTAGCAAAGTAGTGAATTTTTTTGACGACCTTTGGCTTTTTAAGCAACATTTGATATCTTTTGTATCTTTTGAACCACTAAAGGTTTTGCAGGTTAAAGAGTAGTTAACAGCTGCTGTTCTTCAAACTAAGTAACATGAGAAGCAAATTTAATGCAAAAAAGAATAAGGTAATGCAATAAATGGAAAGTGCTTAGATGATAACTTCTTGTTCTTTAATTTTGAAAAAATTTTAAACGAGACTTTAACAGTTCCTGCAATTTGTAGCAAAATTTAATTCTTTTTACGATGAACAGTGTCATTTACATTTTCCGGTTCAGGACGTACAGTTACAAAAAAACTAAATTATTTATGCAGAAAATAGTATTGTCTAGTAAAAGTGAGAAAGTACCTTCATAATGTTTAGCAATTCTAAATGTTTTTTAGCTTCAAATTTAAGTATTTAAACTAATTTACTAAAAGGTTGAGAAAGTCTGAAGTTTTTGGCATAAAAATTAACCGGCTTTTTAGAACACTGAGAAAACTAAACAGATAAAAATACCAGATAAAGTGGGATCATTAACTGTGATAATTGAGTGGGATATTATCGCAGTAATCTACAATTTAAAAGTTTCCTAAATAAGCTGATAGTCTATTTTTGCTGCTAATTTCATTATACTTTAGACTTATTTCTAGACCTTTTTAGTGAATGTAGGTATCCAAAAAAAAAAAAAAAAGCCGATTTGCCATTCCACTGATAGTTAGTGTTTAATTTCAACTATTTTTCTTATACTGCTTTCAAACAAGTTTTCTGTTTTCATCAACAATGTAAATTTATAAACTGAATAAACGCTAAATTGTTCGTTGCATTAAATAGGTAGCATTACATTACAGCCTCTCTTCATTAGGTACTGACAAAAATCCTTAGAATACTATCACTTCTTTAAAGCATTTTTATTAGTCGATAAAGTTTGATTCAACAAGTTATTAACATGTCGATAAAAGTAAAAAATTTGCTTTTATGCAAGGTAGTGCATATTTATTGGTTTGTAGTTTACAATTTGGAAGTCTTTCTACAATTAAATCTTTATACTGCTAAGAAAAATTCAGTACACCACGAAGAATCAATAATCCGCTATTTGCTTTTCATTAGCAGCAACAAACGATCCCAACCTTTTTTGAGGTAGCCAAATTGCTGGTTCAATCAATTCTGTATCAATGCACTAACATCTGTTTAAATTTCCACTTTTAAGTTCTATATATTTTAAGTTCTGTGACCACTACAAATTCTTGTTGCAAAATCTTACGCGATGAACTCTAAATAACTGAAGGCAAAAAGAGAACAGGTTTTAGACTTTTTAGCGGTTATTTGATAAATTCTCTTGTTCTAGTCCACATA